>PNEQ01017414.1:0-66124 GCA_003012365.1 Medauroidea extradentata | reverse complement strand
CCCCCCCCCCCCCCCCCCCCCCCAATAAAGCGTAGGGTCTTGAGGTCTTCCCTCAGGAAAATTTGGATATTCAAGATACAAAATGATGATATTGAAGCAGCTTCCACGAGGTGTGTGCTCCACGGACCAAACCCCACCCCCTGCGGTTATGTCATTGATTTCTGAAAAACGTTTGTTTTACAGATAAAGCTTGTTTTCATGTGTCCGGCAAGGTAAACCGTCATAGTGTGAGGATTTAGGATATAGGTAACAAAGAACCCCAACTTAAGCTCAGTCATTGCCATTATGTGAGGCAGTGGTGTGGTCAGTTTCGTGACCATGTGGAGGAACCCAGTTACTCTGCAGAGGCCTCAATAACTGCGGCTTGTCCACCTGAACATGTTAGAACTGAGAGTTCTTCAACAGTAGATCTGCAACCTGGCATCATTCTTCAGCGTTATGGAGATTCTTCTCACTGGGTCTTGTCAGAGAAGAGCCCATTCCCTGGCCAACAAGGTCTCCAGACATAAACCACGCTGAAATTTTTCCTTGACCGTGGTCTACCACACCTCAGTGTGTAACCTTCAGAATCGAGTGCTCGCACAACCTCAGATATAGAAAAATTTCACGACGACATGCAATGCCGAACATGGTCGGAACTAGAATATCTCCTACATATATCCTGTATGCTGCGGATAGCTCACACACTAAGCTTTGTTAAATGAATACTGAAGCTTTAAGAGGTGTGTGGACACGATACAACAAACCGTACAGTTCGATATTTCACAATTTCCGAGACAATACTAGGGGCCAGTAGTTACCATGAATATATTTCTGCGCCATATTTATTTTTCTATTTCTTACGTGCACATCTGCAGCTCTGCTCAGTTATTGGCAACCTGTCTATGTTCTGAGCTGTCGCTTATTTGACTGTGTCAATTAGACGAAGGTTACTGCGACACCACATCACACACTATAGTAAATGATGTGGCGGCTCGTTTGATACGGGCGAACTTCGTCGCTTATTGGTTGCCGGAGACTGTTGAAACCAGACCCGTGTATGTTTGGCTCCTGTATGTTACAGCAGGTTTTCTATGGCTGCCACATTACGCTGATTGGAGGTAGGCGTCTCCGCCGTGTTTCTGGCCAGGGAAGCCATTTTGCTGGCATGTGTGACTGAGTTCGCTGTCCTACCGGCTATTTCACTTCTGTATTCCTAAATATTCAGTGACCAAATGTGTGATTAGCGAATAGAACCCCAAGACTGAGGGCCGTATCTATAAATAGACCTCTTTCGAATGACAACCAACTGCTCACCAATGCTTTCTCTATGGGGATAGCAGTTGACTGTCGTTCGAAAGACGTTTTTAATATCGGCCCTCAGAGTTATAGTCTGTGTCATGTAAGTGTTCCGTATTTTGACAGTTCACTTCTGAGAAACGTGTTTGTACACAGGCTTGCGGAGACCGTGCTATTCCAGGAAGCCAGGTAGGTATAAAGCTCCAAACAATGGAACTATCGGACACAGTTCTCAGAATAGAAATGACAAAATACGGACAAGATACATGAAACAGGCTATATAAACATCTATTCATTGCCCACAAAGAGCTGTAGATGTGTACGTAAGGCATTTAAACAAGGTAGTGCAAACATGTTATCGCGAAACAAATCTACCCGTCCCTACATATTACTAGGGTCACAAGTTGCCGGCGAAAATATTTGTTTCATTGCCTTACGTTCACTGCAGCTCTTCTTGAGGTTATTGGCAAAGTGTCTTGGTTCAGACGTCTCTTATTTGATTGGACCAATCATAATTAAGGATATTGTGACACCACACGTCTGTGATTGGCCAGTAGAACCCCAAGATAACTGAGAGGTGAAACATCCAATCACTGACTATGTAGCAGAGTTGCAAATTAGCTTAGAAATCAAATGGTGCAAAAAAATTTTCGCCACAAAATTGTAACTCTAGATTATTATCCAACACATTTATATATATAAATTATAAACACCTTGCATTTTCAAGCCAACAGAATTTAAATTACCAATGGCTTCCAAGTACACTTGGAACTAAAAGAAAAAAGTTTCAAATTACACAAAATGTATCTATGAACGTAAAAAAAAATAATTCTAAAATTTATTAGTTATTTACAAACCAGAATCAAGATAAATTGAAATATGTTGCTTAATACAAACGGTAATTATAAGTTAAATCACTATCTTTCCTGAACTTTATTTTGAAAAATCGAAGGCATGATAAATATGCTTGGATAATACACGTTCTGAACATTTCCATTATGAATTTTTCATTTTCTCGCTTGATTTAAGAGGATCAAGAAATAACAGGTACCTCTTCCCCCTACATTCCTTGGATATACCCATGTTGGAGACGGCTTGAAGGGAAGGTATGCAGCACTTTTCATCATAATGTTCTTATTTTTAAAGTTGTACAAGATATTTTTTACATATAAATTATGACTACAATTATCTCTCACGATTTTTTAAGTACCTATCACATAAAATATTCTGGTTAGATATTTTATTAAAACAGTCTTATAGATGGTTTGCGATAACGTGAGAACTTTGACGCACCTTGTCTAGAAAAATTATTAGAGAATATTATTTATTGTGATCTTAGATGTCAACTGTACAATCTATACACTTCGACTGTCACTTGTGTTGATTTGTTTGTATTAAAAAATTACAGAAAACTATAAATTAGTTGAAATGAAAAAAATTAATTATGGTTCCAAAAGCTCACTTAATCGCACGGCCTACACAATAAGTAGCCTATTTTGGTCATATATCCTGATGTAAACACATGTGTAAGACTAATATAAAATACTTTTTGTAATAAAATTTTCAAAGCTGATATACAGGATGTGGCAACATAACTTCCTGTTTTGAAATGCGCGACAATCAGGCTGTAGATGTCTTAGCGGGGCGGGAATGGTCTCATTCGAGAGGTGTGAGTGTAAAGTTTTGTTCCTCACCGCTGTCAATCAGTATCACGCATTAGAACAGTGAGGAGCGTATGAAAACATGTTGCAGGAATTGTTATCCCCGCGGCTTGATGACTGGACTTAGGGAACATTTGGTTCCAACAAGACGCGGCAACGGTCCAAAATTCAGGGGCATCGATGGCTGTTTTGAGGGAACACTTCCCGCAGCGCCTCATCTCAATAAGTGGCGATTTGAAGTGGCCAGCCCGCTCCCCCGATTCGGGCCCTTGTGATTCCCCCCCCCCCCCCATATTTGATATCCCGCGTTTATGTCAACCGTCCAAGGACCTTAAACGTCCTGAAGGCCAACATCCGGGCAGAAATTGCCAACTTACCCACTGCTATGCTAAATGTAATAAGAAACGCCAATAATGGGGTGCGTTACCTGATTTAGAATTCTTTATTATGTACTTAAATGACATTTATTCTCAGAATATGTTACAATAGCACTTCATCAACATCTGCCATCTTGTATCACTCACGCCTGCCAACCTCGTCACAGTGACTTATGCTAATTCATTACCTACCTGATTTTATTTTCAAAACTGTGTAAAACCTAACTTTAGATACTAACCTAAATTATAAAAAATTTAAACGAAACTGTGTGATTCACATAAAGAGTTTTATTGCCGTGTTAAGAAAGGAAGTTATGTTGCTGCATGCTGTATTTTAATCATATTTTACTGATAACTGACATTCAACTATTGTTTTGCCTACGATTACGTGATAAATTCGTCTCATGCCCAGAAGCGTATTATCGCTCTATCTCGTATTAACTCAGCGGCAGACAACTAAGCTATCGTACACTGTGTTGCCAAGCGCTAGCATCTGTGACGATCTGGCAACGTCTACAAGCGGGCAGGAAACACGGGTATGCGGCGACGAGGAGATCACGAATTGAAGTCTCGTCCATTTGCTGTCAATTTGCTGTTTGAGAGGCCTTCACTCCGTCTCTCTCTCTCTCTCTCTCTCTCTCTCTCTCTCTCAGAGCCACAGCTGATTCGCTTTTCACTCCTGACAGCCCAGCTCCACTCATGATTTCAACTCGCTCCGTGTTCGCATTCGAAACGGTCGCCAGCTCAATTTATTCTTACAAAACCAACAGAGTCGCACGTCGGGTGAGAGGACGAGCAAAGGGACTGAACTGCTTGAACTTACACTAAATAGAATACTGAAATGGAGCCCAGGGCCCCGAGTAAATACTCCATTACAACGCAACCAGACGCAACGCAGCTGCGAATTTTGCGTTGCACCCATAAAAAGCGATATTTACGCATCTCCCCAGACCCCCTTACCTTAAGGATCCTTAAAACACAAATCTTCCCCAATGAACGGTCCCCAAACACCCGCTTTATTAGGGAGGATCGGTGCTACTTTAAAACACTCCAACATTCTGAAACCACCCAACATGTTCAGTTAGCGTATCAGAAAGTCATGCTTACTGTAGTTCAATGTCTAGGGACGTGACAAATTCGCGTTTCCCTTTGGTCGCATGCAAGAATCCAAACAATTGTAAATTCGTGTAACTTTCTCAATTGGTTGTTGCTTTATTTGACTCCTCCTGGGGAGCTTTGAAACAATAATATAGAGCAAGTAAGTGCAGGTCGAGTCGTGTTGTTTGCCGTGTCAGCGAGCAGCTAATGACCAGCTGTTGTCTGCTTGAACACACATATATTCTTAGAGACTAGCCTACATGTCAGTGAACACGCGAATTTTTCCCGTCTATATTAAGGGCGCGGTTCACCTCAGTTTTCAACGTTTTTATTTATTTTTATATTTGTATCAGATATTTATTTTCTTATTTTAAACATAAATTGTGACAAAATCTTTCTCTCAGGAAATTTTTGTATCTCTCATAGTTCTTGGGTATTGAGTCGTAAACGTAAAAATTTGCACTTTACGGTTTTATGTACGCCACTAAAACAAACTGACATAACAAACCAAAAAAATTCACAGTGTATAACAATGTTGTAGGCTATGATTTGACATGTATGAAAACAAAAATTAAATATTTTTGTATTTAATTAAAAATGCTAAGTTTTAAAATGAAAAAATATATATATAGTACAAGTACAAAAATAAAAACTTGGTGATGAAAATGGCTGTAGATCGCGCCCGTGAGTCACCAAGCTGCTTCTAAGCCCTCCAACATGGCTAACAACGATATATACATACTGTCGTACTTCAGAACGTATTTACCGGATACGTGTGAAACTCAGAAACGCACACTGAACAGAGTTACCAATAACATTTAATGGCCACCGCTCAGACACAGACTAAAAAGAAATACAGACGTGAAATGAGGGGGCGGTTCATTTGATATGGGCAAACCTCATTGCTTATTGGCTCCTCGTCTATGTTTGGTTCCTGCATGTTAAGACAGGTTTCCTATTGGCCTGGCTGCCGGCTAGCAGGACAGCCACCTTACGTTGATTGGAGGTAGGCGTTCCCGCCATGTTGCTGGCCAGGGAAACCATTTTGTTGGGTATGTGACTGAGTTATCAGTAGAGATGGTAAAATTTCGCGAATTCAATGACCTTCATGTTAGAATCAAATATCCTATGCATTGTCAAGCCCCGACCATTTATCCACTAGCTGCTACTCAGTGGAACAGCAGACATAGTTACGAATAAACTGTGCTTGAGTATGCATAGGATATTTGATTCTAACATGAAGGTCATTGAATTCGCGAAATTTCACCATCTCTAGTTCTCAGTCCTATCGCCTACTTCACGTCTGTATTACTAAATATTATGTGGCTTAGAGTCCCATAGTACAAATGAACGTCAACTTCTGTATTTTTGCTATGGTTTCAGACGCTAACTTAACTAGTTCGTTACAATCAACACGCACACATTACTTATGACGCTACATTTTGCATAAAAAGTAGCAAAAAATATATACAAACTCGAAGAAGGGGGGAGGAAGTAACAAGGGCTTCAAAATAGCTCACGTTGTCGTAAACTGGCTATAGTAAATTGTTATTAAAAACTAGGGACCCCCGTTTTACGCGAAAACAATTTTGCCCCAGTTTTGTTTGGGTGCCTTACGTGCACATCTGCGAGGCACTAGAGAGAGAGTGAGTGCATGACGAGTGCACACTCGACCGCACTTGCAGGCAAACAGACCAGGACAGTGAAAGTGACGTCTTCACTCCAGTTACCATGACGCGCGCCTCTGTCTAGGGACAACTCAAGTACATAGAGCATGTCCACAAAACAACGCTGCTTGTAATATCAGCAGAGACCGTGGGCTGTCGTGCCGTCGTATTGTGCACAACACTGTAGCGACATGCACCAGGTATTACTGCTACAGGCACGAGTATTTCGCGTATTGTTTGTAGGTCGGGTTGAACGCCAATAACCTGTATATCACTGTAACTTCCGTGATTAGACGACAGCTGTTTTGACACACCTATATAGAGGTTGCAAGCCAGTAGTAAATAATAAAATAATTCGTGGGGCGATACACTTTTACGGTTAGGAGTCAGTGGATATCCGACTTTGGCCAGTGTGTGTATAGGACTGAGAAGTCTAGACCAGGACTTCTCAATTAAATGTACCTCCGGGCCACTTGCTTCAATTTTATAACTACCAAAAACACTCGGGGGCCAAAAGTAAAAAAAAAAAAAAAGTCAATAATCATAGGCATTGAACGGAATCATTTAATTGAACGTAATGTTAGTCTAACATAAATCATTGCCATACGCAGAGACTACATTGACCTAACTATAACTATTAAGAAATAGCCCTTAAATTATTATAACAAAACATTTTCGCTGATTTCTGACATTTTGATGGCGGGCCAGTAGAAATGTCTCTGCGGACCGCATCTGGTCCACGGGCCGCCTACTGACAAGGCTTGGTCTAGACTGATACCAGATTAATACGCGAAATACTCGTGCCTCTAATTATTGCAGGATGCTTATGTAGAGTCACAAATATCTAGTAGAGGCGTACCAGAAATGTTACTGGCTCGGTCAGATGGCGACACGACAATAATGAATAGAGACATGCAAAATTCGCGTTATTTTCTCACAGCTGACTAGACTCCAAGTGACTATAGGCTTGTTCGATGTCTCCCGCTGGCCGATATTGTCGTGACTTGCCGCGGAGAATACTTACACGGTAGAGAGGCCAATCTCTGTAAAGACGTAACACACGTCAATGATAACACATAAAAGTTCGTGGCCAATTGAATCGCAGATTATACTCTGTTATGTATAGGAAGGTGAAGTTTACTCTGTTATCAAATGATAACGCCAATTTTGCATGAATCTAATAATGAATAGGGATCTCTGTTATTCGCGAAAAGAATTTTGCCCCAGTTTGCTTCAGTGCCTTACGTGCACATCTGTAGTTCTGCTTCATGGTTATTGGCAGCGTGTCTATGTGAAGAGACGTATATCATTTGACTGAGCCAATTACAATAACGTTCCTGCAACACCACACGTCTGTGATTTGCCGGTAGAATACCAAGGCTCGTGACAGTTAAAATATCCAATCACAGGCCACGAAGCAGAACTGCAGATGTGGACGTAAGGCACCCAAACAAAGTGAGGCGAAATTCTTTTCGCGAAAAACCAGGTTCTCTATACATTGTGCAGGAAAGACTCCATACAGCTAGGGCCATCAACTTCGTGAAAATAATTGATTCAGGAATTTGCAAAGGGACCAAGTCCAAGTGAGTAGATTGCTGGGAAACAACAAAAAACTTACTATAGTGGATCTGGGAGTGAAACAGGTCATCAATAATGGATAACTTGAAAGTATAGTGTGTGTGGAATAATATGAAACATAACTGTATTGAAACCCATTTATGTTTTATTTTTTTTAGAAATTAATAATGTTATTGGAATTGGTACATTTTAAAAAATAAGTAGCGTTTTTTCTAACAATGGCACATAAAACATAATGCCTTGAGTGTATATCATTGCAATGTTGGTATATTCCAGTGAAAAACTCATAATATGATATATAGAAACATATTTTGCAAACACATCACCGGGTAGCCTACCTTTTACCCATAAAGCAGTGTAATGTATTACACTATTAGAGAAAGCTTAATGTCTTTGGTGTAGATTATTGTAACCTTAGTATATGCCAGTGAAAAAACTACTGAGTCACATTGAAACTGATTATTCAACTAAAATCAATTAAGTCATAAAGAAAATAATGCGCTATTGGCATATTAATGTACTAGTCCGTTCAACGTATTTCTTGTATAGGACTGGGTTTCTTTTGCTGCTGACAGCCAAGAGAATGTTTTGGAGAGTCGAAATCTTGTATAACCTGAATTAGCTCAAAAAGTGAACTTGGTCCCTTTTGCAAATTCCCGATTCAATTTTGCCCCACTATGTTTCAGTGCACAGCTGCAGTTCTGCTTCACGGTCAGTGAGTGTATATTTTAACTGTCACGTGTCCTGGGATTCTACCCTCAAATCATATACGTGTGAACTGTGATTGGTCGCCTACAGTCAAATGAGAGACGTCACTTAAAATGTACGTTGCCAATAACCATGAAGCAAAACTACAAATGTGCACACAAGGCAACGAAACTAGCAGGGGAAATTTTTTTTCCGTGACAAGTTCATGGCCCTACATATAACCGTCTCTACTGATTATATGTGGCAACCGTGCAAACAAGCTTCGCATTACAAGAGCTTCGATCAAGGAAAAAGAAAAGTTCCCGTGTTTACTACTTTCTAGGGCAGCAAACAAAGAACGTTGACACTAGGCTTGAGTATTAATACACTAAAAAAATTGCAACATTTACAAAGATTTTCTTTATAAAATCTTTCACTTGTAAAGTTACAAAGGCAAGGTTTGTGATATTACTTATACAGACAGTTTGTGCATTGAACTTTTTTTTTGTAAAAATGGCAAGTAATTTCTTTATATGTTCACATACTTATGTAAATGTACAAACATTTCCCTAGGATAATTATTTGTTTGTAACGTTACAAGGGATTTTCTTTGTAAAAAAATATGTAGTGAACCAAAATCACAGTTTCTCGGAAATTACATACAAAACCACATTGGTGGTCTAGGGGAAAGGTTGTTTTTACCAGTTAACCCAGTTTCCAAATATTTTCTTTGGAAAAGTAAATTTTTTACGGTGTAGTACAGTGGACATGCAGGTTGCTAAACTCTCGACAGCTTTCTATCCTTACTTCGAGGTGAACCACGATTACCTCTTCTCCTGGACGGACGGCGTGTAGGACGGACCAGCCAATAAGGAAAAGCCACTACCTCGCCTGCAAGGTTGCCACATCACAGGCAGCGACCTTACCAGAGACAGTTATGGCAGTGGGATGTTTTTCCTCGTCATCAGTTCTGGCCAACATTCTCGCAACTATTGCCACGGTGACCGAACGGTACAATCTAACGTCTTCAGTGCATACGTACAGAATAGTTACAGACATTGAAAGATCGTGGGAAAAGTTGAATGCTTTCTAGCCTTCATCATGCACTGTAAACTTAAGCATTTGTATCAATATTGACTATTGTTTATTTGAAGTAGGTTACTGTTAAGACCTTCAGCAAGCCAAGCTAGAACTTTACAGCTTCAACATAGAACATGTGTGATTTGTCAAAAAATGTTCACACATGTTACAAATTGAATCATACAATAATAATAGGATTAAGACACTAGTTTATTGGAGACTACGCTGACTTTAAGGGGTATTAATGCCTACCACTTTGGATTTATCTGTTTCTTCTCGATAACTTATGTTCCAGTCGATGTATCAAAATTTTTGTCACGATAAGGCATAGATACAAACTTAATCGATTTTCTGTAACTGCTGGAACCATAATATATTCATTATTTTTCAACGGGAAACAGCTGAAAAGGAAAAATTGCTTTATTTACAGGAGCGACTACAGAGGCCGCAACATTAACAGAAACAATGCCATATGGATTCCAAAAAGTGAATGAAACAATAAACTATGCCTTGTCAGCGTGAAAAAAGTAAAACAATGTGTCTATTCCCTGATTTATAAGAAAAACCGTAAAACCGATCTGACAGGGATCAATCCCCCTTAAGAAAGCGTGGTAAATAATTCAGTGCTAAACCCATCAGTTCAGAATTGTAGGTTTCTCAAAGCCAATTTGCAAAAATAAAAAGCAGCAATCCCAGAAAAGAGTTTTTGCCAACTTTCTGAGCAAATTTCTGAGCAAAGATTTTCCTCGGGTAACGTATTTCTAAAGAACAATCTGTGACGCCGAAATCTCGTACATTTAATTGTGGCGCAAGAGATCACGCTTAACAAATGCATAATTCCGGGTAAATGTTTGCTAATAAAGTTGGTAAATATAATTATCAAGGATTGTTGTTTTGTAGTTTTCCCATACTGACTTTCAAGAAAGTGTAAATTTCAATTGTAGAACTAAGCGTTTAGTTGTCTACCACGCCCTCTTAAGTATTTTCCGGATTTAAGAATTGTGTGTTTACACATGCCCAGTACTGTACGAAGCAAGGCTCTGAGTCACAAACTAAATATAAATAGTGAACCAGACGCGAAACAACGCGGCGGTTCGTTTGATACAGGCACAGAATAATTAGGAATACAGAAGTGAAATAGCAGGTAGGACAACGAACTGTCACACACTCCAGTAAAATGGCTTTTCTGGCCAGCAACATGGCGGAGACACCTACCGCCAATCCTATCGACTATTTCACTTCTGTATTCCTAAATATTCTGTGCTATAATCCTAATAACAGTAAGTTCGTGTCGCTTCCGCATTTGGACGGAGTTTAAATATTCTTGGAGGCTAGCACACAGGTCATTTATCCTGTATCTAAGCACGCCAACGGGAATGATGGAAGCGACCCTGGCAAGTGGGGAAAACACAGGTGAGGTGAGAGAGAGATAGTATGATACGAGAGGGGGGTACAGAGTTGGAGAAAGTCAAGGACACTGTCTTCCTCGCTCCGTGCTGTCCGTCATACTCACGTACGTTGCCTCGTGTTCAAACACCGAGAACACGCACACAATCATAGGTCGTTCAGGACAAAGTGAGGACTAACATTTAACCTTCGAAGAATATCACTATAGGCGGTTCGGAATAAATTGAGCGTTCAAAAAAGCCCTGTTAAATTTCTCTTTGCAGCCAATTCGTATCTTTCCGCGCGTAAATGTCTTGCCTCTCAAAACAAGTCACGTAATGCTTGCGTGTTTAAGATAAATTGTGCAGTCGATAGGAACCTATATAGTTTGACAAAAACGTTTATTAATTATGTAAAACATTTCTAGGTCAAATTTAGTTCATTTTATTTCAGTATTGTTGTAGGAAAATATACGGAACTACTTACTGCAATACGCTGCCAACCATACAAGCATTAAGGTAACTATTGTTAACATTGAATTATATGCAGTAACGATTAGTGATTTTTTTCCAAGGTTAAATCTTTAGTGCTCACTTTATTCCGAACGGCCTATACCCGTTAGTCCATACAATTAGAGATCGTGCTTAGAGATGGTGATTTAGAGCGGGAAAACTTGACTTTGTGTTAGGTTTCAACGTAGGTTAAGCATTTCGGAAATGTTGTTTATGCTACTGGCTACCGTATGTACGTATAACGGTTACCCTATTTGACAAAACATGAGCATTCTGTTAGTGTATTATTTGAAGAATGTGATTCGTTTATAGACAAAAATGTCGTGTCGGGCAGTTAACATTCAATCATATAAGATTAGAGACGTGAAATTTTCGAGGGTTCAACGCCCTTTAAGATAGAATTCATGGGCATATGTATCAATAAGTCACGTATGTTCTTTATTGGCTGTTGTCTGAGCCAATCTTTGAATTGGGCCGCCTGTGATTGGCGTCTCGTTTTCCTGTTGATTCCAGGGCGTGTTTAATAATTCTTCAATCTTCAAGCGTTTGAATTCTATCTTTCCTGGAAATGAACTCGCGAAATATTGCAGTCTCTATACACGATGCAACAAACTACAGTGTTTTGAAGGCTACGTTGACTTAAGACATTTTCCCGATAAATCACCATCTCTAATGACGGTTTATCACGGGAAAACTTGACATTTGCTGGGTTACAAAGTGTGTTTAGGTTACAAAAAGACGACTGGCTTTTCCTTCTGCGTAAAGTTGTGACCCTATTTGACCAAAGAATCCCGCTATGGTTATATTTTATGCCTATTATTGGTCTGCAGACAGCTACGTTATGTCAGACGTATATCACCCAGCCATATATGTTGCAAGAAACTGCAGTGTTTTCAAGATTACGTTGGCACAAAACATTTTCACGATATACCATCATATCTTCATATAATTCAACATTAACTATAGTTGCTTAACTGCTTGTATGGTTGGCAACGAAATTACGGAAAATAGTTCCGTATATTTTTATTTTTAAATACAACAATACCGAAACTAAATCAACCGAAATCGACACATTCGTATTTTATTAATTAATAAAATAATTTTTATCGAACTATATGGGTTCCTGCCGACCGCACAATTTGTCTTACACGCGTAAACATTAAGTGCCATGCCCAGAGACATTTCACGTCGTTTGCCGCTACGCGCGGAGAGATATCAATTGGCTGAAAATAGTACTTCAGCAGGGCTTTCTTGAGTGCTAACTTCATCGCGAACTATGTATAAAAGAATTCCTAGCCGTACTGGAGAGTGGTACGGAAAGTATTTTATTTATATATAGCCTAAATATTTAAAATGTTTTTAATGCGTAGGGTAGGGACCCTTGTTTTTCGCGAAAATACTTTTGCCCCACTTTGTTTCGTTGTCTTACGTGCACATCTGCAGTTCTGATTTATGGTCACTTATTGGATATTTTAATTCTCACGAGGCTTGGGATTCTGCCGGCAAATCACAGAACGTTATTGTAATTGGCTCAGTCAAATTATGGACATTGACAAGCTACCAACGTAGCAGAACAGCGGATATGCATGTAAAGCACTGAAACAAACTGGGGCAAAATTCTTTTCGCGAAAAATAGGGGTCACTAGTAACGCGTTTATCGACGCAAAGAAGACATCCTTGGAACTGTGTCATTTCTTTAAAAGCCGTCCACTAATTAAAAACATGATTACTATGCTTTTCAAAAGTGATAAAAATGCCTTCTTCGCGTTGCTGTAGCTGAGTAAATATAAAAAATAACCTTAAAATAACATCTTAGAAACCTGCAGTGGACTGGCCACCGAATTAATGACCGAGGCATACAAATGCACGCTTGTTTGAAGTATATTTTGTAAAATTTATTCGCGAAAATACCTAGTCCCAATGACCGAGAAATACTAACTGAAAACCCCCGACTCACAGGATACTAAATTCCAAATCGATTAGACCACCAGAAATTCTCACATTCACAAAAAAAAATTAGAAAAGAACTAATGATATTTAAACGATTGAACATATTTCCTTGAATCATAGCTAAGAACAATCTCGATCAAGTCAGATTTCAAACAAAATAAGACCTCATCAAAATCGGTCCATTCGTTCAGGAGCTACGATGCCACAGATAGACACGTCAAACTCCCTTCTCTTTGCGTCGGGGGTTAAAAATTGGTTTTGCCGCGATAGCTTTAAAAAAAAGTGGTTTCTATTAAAAACTTAGCTAACCAGAATTTAGTTAATTATATAATTAGCTAAAACAATAGTATTTACTACATTGAAAAAAAGTAACCCAACATGGTTAAGACGATTTTAAACAAAACTGCCACACAGATTTTCTATATCTGCTCTCATTCAGACGTAAAAAATTTATATCGCAAAACAAAAGTAGAAACAAGAGAGAATGGATTCAATTGCACTTAATATTTTTCTGCTATTGGAACACAGTTTATCAGAGATGCCGCGGAATCAGGCTACATCCACCCCCTCCCGCCCCGCGACTCACCTCCCACCCCACTGATAAGTACAGGCACGATTAATACGTATATTAATCTGGTAGCAGCTTAGACTTCTCAGTCCTATACACACACTGGCTACAGTCGAATATTCATTGGCTTCTAGCCGTACACGCAGGTATCACGTGTATTCGCAACGATTTACGTGCTTATTTATTAACGGTTTGCAGTCGTCAAATGTGTATCAGAACAAACTGTTGTCCGATCTCAGTGATGACAGTGAAGAATACATCATTGCTAGGGCCGGGTAGTTTTCGCGAAAGGAATTTCCCCCCACTTTGTTTCAGTGTCTTATGTGCACACCTGCAGCTCTACTTCATGATTATTGACAGAGTGTTTTTGTGCAGAGTCGTTATTCATTTGACTTTGCCAATCAGTACACGGATAACTGCCACACATCACGCCTGTGATTTGCGGGTTTAAACTCAAGAAGCTGGGTGTTACGGCATCCAATCACTGACCACAAAGCAAATATGCAGGTGTGCACGTAAGACACTGAAACAAAGTGCTGCGAAAATCTTTTCGCGAAAACTACCGGGCTCTAATCATTGACGTTCAACCAGACCTGGAATCATTACGTGGAATACTCGTGCCTCTATTGATAAGACGTGCAAATTTCGCGTTGTTATTTGGCGACAAACTAGAATTCACCTGTCTGTACTTATCCGAACACACTCCGCGTAGGCTCCGAGTTTTTATATCTCTGCGTGTGCTCGCACTGCAGGATAGTGGGTATTATCTTATACCATTGATTGAGGAAGTACTTCAGACGCGTCACATACATTGTTGGCCAACAATAGAAGTCAGAAGAGCGTATAGTCTGTCACATAATAACGTGGAACCTGCAGGTCTGCGCTCATTCATTTGTTCTGTTTAAAGGCATGAGTAGGGACCCTGTTTTTCGCGGAAAGAATTTCACCTTATTTGTTTCAATGTCTTGCGTGCTCATCTGCAACTTCGCTTCACAGTTATTGGCAGCTTGTATTTGTAAAGCGACGTCTACCAAGGCTCGCGACAGCCAATCACTGACCACGAAGCAGAACTGCAGGTGTGTACGTAAGGCACCAAAACAAAGTGGGGCAAAAATTCTTTTCGCGAAAGTCCGGGGTCCCTAGACATGAGTATTTCGCATATTCTAGGTTAGGTTCCGTTTCCTGTGTCCCTTCATTCAGACGCTGCTCACCTCATATCACCCCTTACCCGCGCTAAATGCCTCGATGCTAAGGACGTTATAGAGGGGAAAAATCATAATATTACACTTGTGTGAAACAGTGTTAGTTTTGTAGACGTAACTTGGGAGCACATTATCCTCTTACAAAATAATTAGCTCAGCCAGTTTTCCCATAATGGCATTTGAAAGTCAAAATCTGCATGTTTTTAGTTCATACCCACCCTGAAAACCAATCAACATGACGAAACGAAATAATTCACAGTAAAAGTACATGTCACTGGCATTTTTTTTATTTGAAAACAATTTCTAAAAGTAGGAAAAAAATTTCCAAATTACAGAAATTTTTTAAAAAATACAAAACCTTGTTTGAATGACAAAAATCTCTTACTTACTAGGTCAGGTTGGACGCCAAGAACGTATACTACTCTGTCACTTCTGTGACTGGACAACAGATGTTTAAGTCTTTACGGAAAACATGTGACACCAGATTGACCCGTTAGAAACCAATGGATATTTGACTTAACCGGTGAATGTATAGGACTAAGTCCACGAAATAGTCGTGCCTCTAGTAAAGATCTTGGAAATTAGTTTCTTATGTTAAGTCTTCTAAACTACAAAAAAAAAGTTTTTGCTGTAATCATAATGTCGAGATATAGCAAACTGACTTCTATATGTAACCATTCAAAATTTCTTCTGGTAGCGACCTAACTCAATATCTTCCTAGCAGCATGACAAAACTAATACAAATATATGTGTTGTTATTGATGCGCTCTTGTGGTAATCTTGCAGCACTTACAACAGTACAAACGCGACGGGTACACGAAAACTAACCGTGGTTTCTCAAGTCTCTCTACCGCAGGAGTCGGCAAACCTTCTTTGTAATGGGCCAAAGAAGAAAACTATATTTAGTCACTGCAGGCCAAGAGGCAGACTCGAAGATATTTATGCGGCCAGTCTATGACGAGAGCAGACTATGCTTCTGAAATATCGCTGCTGGCTCGTAAGCTAACACCCACTGATACACACAAGCTCATAAGCACAAGTAAAATGTACAAAAACAAAACCATGGTCACAACAGAATATCAGGATCAAATTTCCCAGATTTTTTCAGACAAAAATGAGGAATTTCTGCTCCTTCGTATGTGATAAAAAATCACACATATTAACAATTTTTTAAAACCAATCAAAACTTTGTGATCACTCTGATGTTTAAGGCCATTTCACACGATCAAATATGTATTGAATTCAATTCCTTGAATTAATGTGTTGAATGGCACGGCGATTCAAGAAATTTTATTCAATAAACATTGAAAGGAACACTTGAAAAGTTATCACACGATTTGTAAATAAATAATGCACAAAATAAATTATGTAGTTATTTTACAAATATCTACTAATTGTGCATAACACAAAAACATTTGGTTAAATCAACACAAAATTTCTCATTATTTTATTATGTATTATTTTTAAGAAACTATGCGTTTATTTATTTTTAAAACGGTTTAATGCGCATAAAAACTCAAATATTATGTTATTTGAATTTATAATGCCACAAAAGACACTTTTCTGATTTAAATATTTTGATTCAAGAAAATTTCAAACATGTTCGAAACGAAAATCTTTGACGAAATTCAAGGTATTCAATAAATTGAAAGACAAAATGGTCGCGGTTATGACGTCAGCATGGCGTCACACAACATTCAATACATTGAATTCAATAAATTTGACAGAAAACTGAAGCAAAATTTGATCGTATGAAAGGGCCTTTAGCTGTGTTCGCCACGTTTAGCTTCAATAAATTGCAGATCGGCTAATGGAATGTTTTCAGTCACGAACAGCTTTTAATGATAGCCTCTTATAATCTGTACTATAGATATATTTGCTGTAACCTCGTATGTCAATCTATCAGAGATCAAGACAACTAAGTAAGGCCTGTGTTTGCATTTTACATTTATGAGGAAAAAATAATAAGCTATAGTTTTCATAAAAAATTTTTTAAAAAAATGTAATGAGTTAGCAATATCTCCATTCACAAAAGTACTGTAAATGCAGAACTTATGCACGAAATTTGTATAACAGATTTTAATTCTAGGCGCCTAAAGCAATTTCCCTGACCTTTCCGGGTTTTCCCTGATATCCAGAGCTGTAGCGACCCTAAAAATACAACACAACGAAACACACACGACAAAGCGCATTACGCAATACAACGATATAATTCACGCAGCGAAACAAACACAACACTACAATATACCGCAACAGACCGCAAAACATGCACAGATATAACATTCCTCAAGGTTACAATAAATGGACTTAATTAGGTATTGTCACGAGGGACAGCACCTGTCCACACAAGAGACGCGATACCTCCCCTCCCCCACCCCTAACTTCTGAGACAACGCGGAACATTCTAGCAACTAGAAACAAGAGGACTTCTTTTGTAAGAGCGCGTGGTAGATAAATATACGCTGAAAATATCAATTGATTCCTACGCTTTTTTCGAAGCCAATATGGATAAAATATTCAATGACAATCCTAGATACCAGTAATGGTATTTGCCAACTTGATGAGTAAATATTTACCCAGAATTACTAATTAGTTACACGTGATCTCTTGCACCGCACTTAAATGCGCGAGGTTCCGGCGTCAGAAGTTCGTAACATTGGAAACTATTTTGTTTAAAACGTTGGCTAAAACTGTTGTCTAGGATGGTTATTGTTTAATTTTCGCAAATTGGCTTCAAGAAACCTGCAGTTATAGATTAATGCTTTTAGCGTTTACTTATGTACCACACCCTCTTAAGATGTACTGCTCAGAATGCCAACGTGAAGTGTTCAAAAATTTAAGACTTAAATTTAAAATTTTAAAAACCCCCGACTCACAGGATACTAAATTTCAAATCGATGAGACCAGCAGAATTGCAAACATTCACTAAAAAAACTACTAGAAAAGAGCTGATGATTTTTGAACGGTTAAACATATTTCCTTGATTCATAGCTAAGAACACCCTCGATCAAGTCAGCTGTCAAACAAATGAAACCGCATCAAAGTCGGTCCATTCATTTAGGATCTACGATGCCACAGACAGACACACATATATACAGACAGACACACAGATACACAGACAGACACGTCAAACGGTCAAACTTATAACACCCTTCTCTTTGCATCGGGGGTTAAAAACACCCAACGGCACAATAGTTCTAGTCAATAAGAAAGTGACCTGCCACCACCCCGTTTACTTTCATGAAGAACATGGTTTTTTGAGCGGTTTCTTGATTAGCTGAAGACCTCAATAACACTAATCACTGTGCAAAGAATTGTAATTTAACTTCACGTTGCGTCCATTATTTTTTCAAAATACTATTTTTAAATCTGATTTTCAAGGTTGAATTTCTCTCTTCAGAATTGCGCTAGTCAAAAATTTCATCGGACAACCAACTATGCCTCATTTTTGATAAGGAATCACCTCCCAAACTTTTTTTTGTAATATGCTTAAGAAAGAGCCTGTATACCCCCCCCCCCCCTCCACACACACACAATGTAAAAGCCACAATTATTACTGGTTGTAGTCGAGGTAAATCAATTTTCTTACCACGTATACCATCCGATTTCACTTCACATTTAAGCGACTATATTCATGGCCGACTTTGGTAGAAGGACGGAGTCTTGAATGTGGCAACGCTGCATCGGAGGCCTACTGCCGGTCGCCCATTGGTAGCCCTAGTCTGTGTGTAGGTCATTCGGGATTAAGTGAGCACTAAATATTTAACCTTTGAAAAAAATCACTAGCAGTTACTGAATATAAGTTACCATTAGCAAGAGTTACTTTACTGCTTGTGTGGTTGGTAGCGATACATCGCTTGCAGTTCCGTGTATTTTCCTATTTGAATAAAACATTAGTGAAACAATATCAGATGAAATCAACCTGTCTGTATTTAATATACTTCAAAATAGTTATATATGATCTTATTGACATATCTACTTACAGTATAATTAGACTCAATTGGCGCCAGTTGAATGTGACACTATCGGCGGCTCAGGTCATCTTGCACGTTATAGCTTGCTCCGCGCTTCAGACAGTTCAAAACTCCACCGACAGATGGCATCAGAGTTAGGTTCTCGCCGTTTTTTCCGCTTCGCCAAGTTGCATCATTTGCGTGTGTTTGTCCGTTGTGCGTATATGCACATTCAAAAAGTATTGGAAATTAATATGAATATCATTGCCAAATGATGTGAAACCATCGGTATTCTGTAAATAACGTTTTACGTTTGCCAGCCTAGAAACAACATAATGATTATTTCACGTATTCAGAAAATACGTTATTGATTGCTTCTGTTAAGTGCGTCACTGTTCATGGCAGTAGAACTAAACGAAACTTGAATTCTTGAATTGCGTGTGTCATTTCTGTTTTTAGTGGCGGTTTTGAGTTACACATTCAAATAAAATATGCCCTCATTTACGAGATTCGTGACGGCAATAGTGCGTGTTGTATAAATTAGTCGATGGACAGAAACCAGCATTATAAGATGTTAATTCGCAGGTATTTATAACTTAAATTATTTTTCATTGTACTGTATCTTATATTCAACCCCGTGCATTTAATTAGTAGATATTGCAGGTCAAATTTATCGGAGCCGTTTAATGTACTTGTTAACATTGAACGGCCCTATGTAAATAAAAGAACGTGGCGATATTTATGTTTACATTCAGCGGAAAGATATAAACTGGCAGAAAATAGAAATTAATCAGGGCTTTTTTGAGTGTTCGCTTTATTCCGAATCACCTACAGACGTGTACACGTCACTAAAGCTGCATCTATACACGTTACAGAGACTAGGGCGGCCAAGAAGTGACAGGCAGCCGATGCAGTGTTGCTACATTCAAGACTCCGGCCTTCTAAAGACGGCCATGCTATAATTCGTAATTCCTAGAGACATGCAAAATTCGCGTTATCATCTGGTAACGTACTAAACTTCACGTTCCTATACATAACAGAGTATAACCTGTGATTCAATTGGCCACGAACTTTTATATTCTGTAATTTACGTATGTTACGTGTTTACATATATTTGCCACTCTACCGCGTAAGCATTCTCTGCGGCAAGTCACAATATCGGCCAGCGGGAGACGTCGAATAAGCCTATAGTCACTTGGAGTCTAGTCAGCTGTGAGAAAATAATGCGAATTTTGCATGTGTCTAATAATCCCCCCTCAAAGTCTGTTTTACTATGACTCTAAGTAGGGACCCGGAAATTTCGTGAATTAATTTGAGAAGACGTTAGATTTCAAACTTCTATACATGTCAATTTCTTTCGTGGTGGGTAACTGCTGGTGGAACTTCCTTGAGGTATGTGAACCAATAGCAGACCCGCATGACAACACTCAATGACTCCCGTGCTAACTTGTCACTGGAATCAACTGTACTGGCCACTCACTGTAGCAGCAGTCAATACACAAGTAACTGAGGACATATTGTATATATGACTGTGCAGTCCAGCTGGCTGGTACTTAAACTCAAGAAATTTCCGGGTCTCTTACTGTAAGTTAGGCCCAAGTACCAGCTGTATAGTAAGCTCAATTAGCAGCTTGGTTTTCCGAACACTAGGTGGCCGGGTGTACAACGATGTCCTTCGATAAGTTAACAGCAACTGCACGCGGGCAAAGCCGTGGGTGGGCTGCTGCTACATTAGTACAGACATGAACAATTATCGCTTTCTTTCAGGCACAAGCTAGAACTGTTAAGTTCGTACTACTTGCACAATTGGCCGTTGACTTGTAGAGGCTCGATTATTTCGCGTATTGATTCTAGGTCAGGTTGAATGCCAATATTGTATACTTCATTACACCTTCCGTGATTAGACGACACATGTTTCAACACATTTGTGACGACTGCAAGCCAGTGATAAGTAAGGAAACAAGTCGTGGTGGTAACACGTGTTACGGTTACAAGCCAATGTATATTTGACTTTGGCCAGTGTGTGTATAGGCTGTTCACTATAAACTAAGAACTCAGCAGAACTTGAAATTAATCAAAAATAAGATTTATTGGGCCAAAAGATGTTAACTTTTGAAAGCGTTGAAACGTTTACTCTGGTTTTTAGATGCATGGCAGTTTTCATAATAAAAATAGTAAAGATGGCTGCAAAACAGCCGAAAGAAAACTTTACACAGTGCTCACTTCATCGTGAACGGCCTATATAGGTCTGAGAAGTCTAGGCTGTTGCCAGATGAATACGAGAAATACTCGTGCCTTTACTTGACACCACCTTGAAGTCAACGGGCCAATAATAACAACGCAACTAAATACAGGCCCATTCAAGTATGTCAGCGAGCAACCAATGAACAGCTGCTCCAGTACACATATATTCTTGGAGGCTAGCCTACATGTAAGAGAACCCGTGAATTTATCCCGTCTCTATAGTTTAGGAAGGAATCCTCGATGTCTAGGTGCTATGTATATGTGTATAGAAGTCAGTTTCTACATCAAAACGTGGCGTACCTAACTAACGCACGTCACTCTGAGGCAGCACACGACCAAGGAGCCGGTGCGCGGACAGTACAAGAGACGCGAGGTCAAGGTCAAGCGCCGCGGGACTGTCTGACAGAGACAGCCACGTGGAGTCATGGTTGTGCTGGTCGTGGCATGTGCCAGTCTTGCCAACTACGGTGATTAAAGTCGTCGCGAACACTTCTTACAGGCAGGGACTGGAACATTTCAAGAATTCAATTAATTACCTATAGGTAGAGACATGCAAAATTCGCGTTATTTTCTGAGAGCTGACTAGACTCCTAGAGACTATAGGCTCGTTCGACGTCTCCCGCTGGCCGATATTGTCGTAACTCGCCGCGGAGAATGCTTACACGGTAGAGAGGCAATCTGTTTAAAGACGTAACACACTTGAATGACAACACATACAAGTTCGTGGCCAATTTAATCGCATATTATGCTCTGTTATGTATAGGAAAGTGAAGTTTAGTCTGCTACCAAATGATAACGCGAATTTTGCATGTCTCTACCTATAGGCTAAAATCCATTGTATTATGCATACTCAAGCCCCGTCTATTCGTTCATTGTCTGTTGTTCCACTGAGAAGCAGCAAGTGCACGAATAGTCGGGGCTTGAGCATGCATAGTACAATGGATTCTAGCATGCAGTCGACGGATTGGCGAAATTTTCCAGTCCCTGCCTGTAAGTAGGGACCCCAGTTTGTTTCTGTGTCTTACGTGCACATCTGAAGTTCTGATTCATGATTATTAGCAGCGTGTCTATGTGAAGAGTCGTATATCATTAGTCTGAGCCAATTACAATAACGTTCCTGCAACACCACCACGTCTGTGATTTGCCGGTAGAACACCAAGACACGTGACAGTTAAAATATCCAATCACTGACCACGAAGCAGAACTGCAGATGTGAACATACGGCACCGAGGCAAAGTGGGGGAAAATTATTTTAGCGAAAAACAAGGGTCTGGTTACAGGTAGGGACAGGAAATTTTCGCCAAAAGATATTTGTCCCAGTTTGTTTCAGTGTCTTACGTGCACATTTGGTTATGGTTATTGGCAGCGTGTCTTTGTTCAGACACGTCTCCCATTTGACTGCACCAATCAGAATAAGATTATTGTACCTACGTACGTCTGTAATTTGTCAAGGCAAGTGAGAGTAACATCATCCAATCACAGACGATGTAGCAGAGCTGCAGATGTGCACTATGAATGTGTTCCATCCGCAAATCATAAGCGTGTTGTGTCGCAGTTAACCTTGCTCTCATTGGCACAGTCAAATCAAAGACGACTCTGCAGAAATACACACAGCTAATAACTACAGACAGGAAAAATTCGCGAGTTCACTGAGCTGTAGGCTAGCCTCCAAGAACATATGTGACAGCTGTTTATTAGCTGCTCGCTGACACAGTTGAATGGGCCTGTATTCAGCTACAGTTTTATTATTGGCTCAGTTACTTCCAGCAAGTGTCGAGTAAGTCAACTGTGAACGTGATACAGACCTGTAGTTGCTGGAACTTTAGCCTGAATCTACAAGAAAACGCGAATTTTTCAGGCCTCTACTAACAATCATTAAGGACGTTGGACCCGTAAATATTCCAAATTTTATATTTGCGCCAAACACTGTTGAACTTTTACACGTCAGATTACATATCATTTCCGCAAATAAAAAAATTAGGTCCAATAGTTTTAGCGTAATCACCTATCAAAGTCGTAAAATGGCAGTTGCGGTGTAGCCAAAATAATAAAATATAATTAACTTGCAGAAACAAGGTAATTCATATTGATACTTAATGATGTGAGCTACTTCAAGACACTTATGTAAACACAAAGCGATACATTTTTTTAATGGATGAAAATGAGTAAATTTTTGCATAATTCTGACTTTTGGCTACTACTGAAATTTTCAAAACTAACTTTCGTCAACCATGACATAAACTGCATTGATACACCGACTTTCAGTTCCTGTAATTTTAAATTCGTTAATTAGTTACTTTTTTTTTTTATTTTGGCTACACCACAATGGCCAGTTTGTGACTTTGATGAGTGATTGTGCAAAAACTATGGGGCTTAACTTTTATTTATTTGGGGAAATGACGTGTCATCTGATGTGCAAAAGTTGAACAGTATTTGGCACAAATACAAAAAAATGAAAATTTTACGGGTCAAACGCTTTTAAGTAGAACAGCATATGTGAATATAAAGCACTGAAACGAACTGAGATAAAATTATTTTCGCGAAAAGTTCATGGCCCAAACGAAAGTGACTAAAGTTAAAAAAAGTCACGTCTAAAGATAGTAGATATTTTTTATGGGAGACTGTATTCCCAGAACAGCTATTTACTGATAAACCAGCGTGCACTAGCAAACACAGAGTTCACATATAACATCTCGGTACCAACTCCTCTCATGCCTGCACATACAACATGCCTTCTTACATTCTACATTGGCTACTAATGGAAGCGCGTGTGAACCCGACAATACACACGTGAATACATTTGTATAGTTGGTTCGCTTTAAAGTGAGCACTGCCCCACACTTAAAATAATTTAAAATAAATTATTTATTGGTGCTATGGAAGAAAAGTCATTATAGAGTTGAGGAATATTTACACTAGTTTTTAGCTACTAGGAAGTTGTTATATTAAAAATGGTAAAGATAGAGGCATAATGACTAGCAGAAAAATGTAAGCGCTGCTCAGTTTATTCTGAACAGACTATAGAATGCTCTACAGCTACAAGCAATAACGGAATAAAAAACTTTTTAGTTTCGCTAAGTCAGTAAGAAAAAAATTATTATGTAACAAAAATTGGTAATGCTCTTATTTGTTATCGTAAGAGGTAACTGCATTCACAAGTATCGTCAACAAAACTAACACAATTTCATATAAATATAAAATTATGACCTTATTGCACTTGAACAGTCTTAAGGGGTCTCCCTAGATAGGCTGTGTTTGTGTGTGTGAGAAGGAACTGTAAGAGTGTTACTAATCGACGCGTGTAATGTATTATCGCCTCTCCGCGCAAGACACTCAGCTGGCGTGCAGTCATTTACTATTATACTCATTACTATAGGGACTTTAAGCGGTGACCACAATATTTTATTTGTGGTCAGCATAGTTCAAAGTCTAACGCGTGTTTATATACTTGTGTTTTTATAATCCGGTAGTTATTTCTACACATACGACCGTCTGAAAAAGCCATTCTTGGCCGTTTGGGGTGCCATAAAATAACATTTCTAACAAATGTGCCAAACTTTTGAAACTGTAGTGACATACTCTAAAGTGTGTGTTCTGTCCGTAGATATGCCAATGTAATGCGCGTTAAATAGTTTCGTCATAAAAGAATAGCCGCAACTCGCTGCAAGGCATTTGAAGAGCAGGTAGGGAGGCCCCTTAACGAATGCGGTTAATAACAAAATTCGCAAACGTAATCTGTAAAAGCCACTGACGTTTGATCTTACGTTAACAAAAAATTTCTGAAGGTTTTTGAATGTGGCGATAAGACTTTCAAAAACATAATAAAACATAATTTTTGTCTACAAACTATATTGTTAGTCAGCAGAACAGAAGTATACAGACATAAGCGCAAAAATAATATAGTGAAATTCACAAAGCTTTAAAAAGAGGAATTACAAACGTCCAGATAACTCGGAGAGAGAGAGGGGGGGGATAGTAACACTGACGTGTTTTATTACAGTAGGTAAACATGAACAGAGCTGTGCTCGGAGTACGGCAAATGCCGACGATCGTACAATTGGCGTACGATCCGATAGTTGGATCGTAAATCGTACACGACACGGAATTATCGTATTTGTACGATCAGGATCGTACTGTTGGCAACGGTGCACGTATACAGCTGTGTTTATAAAGGTCAGAGATTCAATATGTTAACGGTAGAGACGGGACGATCTCGCGAAAAGATTTTTGCACCACTTTATTTCAGTGCGTTACGTTGTGTTGTGCTTCAAGGTTATTGGCAGTGAGAATCTGTGCAGAGACGTCTCTCATTTGACTGTGTTGACTGTGCCAATCAGAACCAGGTTACTGCCACCCCAAACGCCTGTGATTTGTGGGTATAGGACCTCAAGACACACAGTCAAAAACATCCAATCTTAGACCATGATTCCGAACTGACGGTGTGAACGTAAGGCACTGAAACAGAGCGGTGCAAACATATTTCCGCAAAAAAAAATACCAGTCTCTAGTTAAGGACTATATTAGCTAATCACAGACGCGTAAGTATCCAATACACATACACTTCTGTACAATTTATTATTCTATGCTATAAAAATTATCCTTGAATTTCTACGGCAGAAATAAAAACTCTTCGTTATTTTACAGCCATTATTGTTCGTTACGGAGACATTAGGCAAAATTTTATAATGTAGAAAGTAAAATCCTACATTGTTTCGTAATAACAGACCAAAGTCACTTTTTTTTAAACTGTCATAAAATATTCCCTCAACCTAGAGAAATAAAATAGTTTTCAGTGATACAGGTTTTATGATGTACCGTACTTACTGAAATCTCCAACTTAAAATGTTGACTGATTTGTAGAGGTACGTCAATTTCGTGGATTCATCTGGCAGCAGCCTAGACTTGTCAGTCCTATACACCCACTGACCACAATCGATTATATATTGGCTTATAACCCTACAAGCAGGTAGCAAGCGATATCACTTCACATTATTTCCTTATTTACTACTGACTTGCAGTAGTCAAACGCGTTTCGTAACAGCCGCCAGCAAGTCACAGACATGACAATGAAGTATACATAATTGGCGTTCAACCTGACCTGGAATGTATCTGCGAAATTTACGTACCTCTACTGACTTGTCGTTATTATTAAGTGGTGCAGTCTGTCTCATGTGAGAATTCCACTTTTGATACTTATGTTGGCATTTATTTTTACAATTGATGCCGTGGTATAAGCAAGGTTTTCCTTTGTCAAAAGTGAACTCTACAAAAGCCCACTCAGCTCGCTCTCAAACATCACAATGAAAAATATTTCCCTGTAGAAATTTGCACACATGATAGTTAGAGATGATGGTTTATCGCGGGAGAACTTGGCTGTTTGCTGAATTTCAACGCACGTTCAGCTCGCTAGAAGATGATTGGTTTTCGCTTGTACGTGGAGCTGTTGCCGTATTTGACAGAGCCAACAAGAATCTTACTACTGTAATACTTGATGTCTGTTATTGGTCGGCAGACAGCTACGTTGTGGCAAGAAACTGCAGCGTTTTCAAGGGTATGTTGGCACAAAACGTTTTCGCGATATACCACCATCTCTAATTATAGACCTTCCAACTGTCAGAAAAATGTAATTCTTACATGAGACAGACTTATAAACGTGAGCTTCGGGGATTAATTAATGGCCAAGCACAACGCCTATAATTCATCGTTCATTGTTGCTTCTTATACTGTTTTGAAACGTCCGACAACTGCGAACCAGTAATAAAGAAATAACGCATAGGGCCGCCAGTACTGCTTGAAGCCTGCACTGTAATAAAAGTTGGTCAATTTACTCATCAAATGTATAGGAAAATTCCCCAAACTTGTGCGGGAAACATGGTTGCCAAACATGTTAATATGTTTCCCTTACGGTTGTGTCTTCACTTCACTAACGACTCGGGAATTTCGCTCGCGCGTAAAGTAAAATGGCCATAGAGTAATTGGCCATCCGTACGGATGTGCACGTAAGACTTTGCAACCAAATTGTGGGATTCCTAGTGGTATTATAATAATGGTATATGTGGCAACAGCGAGGCGAGGAGTTGCATGAGGCAATACTCTTCTCTAACCATTCTAAGGTTGCAGCTAATTCATTCAAGTGAATGCCAATAAAGTGTTTGCACAGCATACATTTCAATTTAAATACTTACAAATACGAGGTAACTGTGTTAACGGCACAATCACAACGTGAGGAATCCATATGTAATCAATAGCTTTGATATATTGCGTTAGTAATGGTAATTTGTGCTGCGAGCTTAGAGTGGACAGGGTACAGTTGTACTCCAGGACGAGAGCGGCGACCTCTAGGAACGAGCCAATGACCGCACCTGCTCGCTACACTCCTACCAACTGCAACTCTGTGACGTCTCATCTTCTTTCACACATAAAACCACTCCTGGCTCCTCTCTCTCTCTCTCTCTCTCTCTCTCTCTCTCTGCGGTAGCCATATCAACCCAGACCTGCACTTACAAGGGTTACAAGACTAATGCTGATGGTCTATCTCTAGCGACGGGAATTGATGGTTAAAAGATTTTGCCCCACTTTGTTTCAGTGCCTTACGTGCACAACTGCATCTCTGCTTCATTGCTATTGACAGTGTGTTTTTGTGCAGAGTCGTTATTCATTTGACTGTGCCAATCAGTACACGGATAGCTGCGACACATCACGTCTGTGATTTGCGGGTTTAACCTCCAGACGCTGGGTTTTACGGCATCCAATCACTGATCACAAAGCAGAGCTGCAGGTGCGCACGTAAGGCACTGAAACAAAGTGCTACAGAAATATTTTCGCGAGAATTCCTATCTCTATCTCTATGTGTTACCACACTGAACGGCGCCATAATGCAGCCCATAACATGCAATATCTTATATCAAAGTTATACTTTGGAAAAATCGTACCCCCCCCCTTTTTTTTTCCCAGCCTATATACAGGATTGTTTTCATTAGGTTTCTCTGAAACGGTTAAGAAAAGGGCATATCTTTATTAGAGACATTTTGTTCAGAATTACAAGTACTATCACCCCTCAAATCATGTACCTTACCTCCCGACTCACCCGTATATCGCTCCTGCAGATTTTGTCGTATTTATTTAAATAGGCCGCCGAAATACTACCCTTGGAGTAGTTAAACATCTAATGACTGAGTAGATCCCATCACGTGACCAATACTACCTACTGCAGTGGCGTAGCGTAGGGGGAGGGCAGACTGGAGTTGTAAACACCCCTCCCCCACCTCTTGCACTGGTGACATGTTTTATCTTCAGCTAATATACAAACATTTTGTATGATAAATCAAACTTAGTTTACAATTTCTACAATAAATATAATGTGCTTAAATGATAGCAAGAGAAATATTTTCATTTGTAAAACCAAATTAACTTTGGTAAACACCACTCCCTCTTATCAACGGTAGTTCATCAAACTTGTGTATCTCCACCCCCCCCCCCTTACGAAATGTCTGTCTACGCCACTGCTACCTAGTAGATTATACCCGCTAAATTACCGTAAATACCTGAGGCGGACTAGCTGCCATGCCAGTGTTCCTAAGGAAAGTTCCTACGGGCGTGTCCAAGTATACACGTGCAGCGACTGTACCTGGACTCGGGCGGGATTCGCTTGTCTTACGCAAGACTGTTTTTGGAATTCATCCGCTCTTTCTCTGTAACGTACTGTAAAACCTGTCTTCCTCGGGTCACATTCACTTTGCCTGCCAACAGCACACTATACTTGTTTTTGTACTTTTACAAGGAAAACCTTTGGAAACCCAGTTGCCAAAATAAATTCCTTGTAAAACTTTAACCGTTATCCTTGTAAAAAAAAATACAAAGCATTGGTCCGTAAAACTAAACAAGGTATAACTCTTTTTTGCTTGCAATAAGGAAAAGTTTACATTTTAAATACCAATTTTACCACTAAGTTAATTCATTAAATAACTTTCGAATAAATAAATTTTACAAGAATTTGTTTTGAAAATAGAAAAAAAAATTATTTAAGCAAACGGTTTCGAACCCGCATTCCAGCGCTTCAGCTCTGTACATCTTACCTCTTAACCACTTCAACTTACATGTCAGTAGATTTTCTGTTATGTGTATACATTCAATGTACAGTTCGGTGATGCCGTTGTATTCTGAAGCATGCATTCAACATGAAAACTCATTTTACTCTAGAAAAATGCTTTCCATGGGATGTGATTTTTATACACGGCGAATCTGTGATTTTGGTAGACTACAAATTTTACTGAGTTTTTTTACTAAGAAAACCCTTGTAATTTAGTCAACAATTTTACATTTTTTGTTTTTAAATGTACTGTGATATTTGCTTTATTTATGAAGATAATAGTTGTTGAAAATGCGCGTAACTTGTGGTTATTATTTTTAAACGTCTGTTCTCGTCAATTTTTACAAGTGAGCATATAAATAGGAATGTAAGAATATTAATACAGTACATGAAACGTAAGAAAATATGTGTCTTAACATAAAGCTGTTATTGCTCGGAATTAATGAAGTAATTATTTACATATACATACATATATAACATATATATATGTGTATATATATATATATATATATATATATATATATATATATATATATATATATATATATATATATATATATATATATATATATATATATATATATATATATATACACACACACACACATATATAGTCACCCATGCTCCCTTCCACAACTGGTATTGCTATACAAATGCTCTGGTTTTTCGCGAAAATTATTTTGCCCCTCTTCGTTTCAGTGCCTTACGTGCACATTTTCAGTTCTACTTCGTGGTCAGCGATTGGATATTTTAACTGTCCCGAGCCTTGGGATTCTACAGGCAAATCACAGCCGTGCGGTGTTGCACAGACTTGATTGTAATTGGCTCAGACATGTTATATACGGCTCTTCATATAGACACGCTGCCAATAATCATAAAGCAGAATTGCAGATGTGCACGTAAGGCACTGAGACAAACTGGGGCAAAATTATTTTCGCGAAAATCCAGGGACCCTACAAATTATCAGTAGAGAACCGGAAATTTCGCGGGTTCAACGGCCAGCCGGCTGGACTCCACAACAGTGTTGCCAGAACTGACCGTTAGAATTGCAGAAACGCTGAAACAAAATTACACATAATACACACACCTTCACCGCCACAAATATAAATTATCAAAGGTCAAATAAAAATGCCTTCCTGATATGAGAATGATTTTTAAATCACTTTATGTTGTTAAGTTTATATAAAAATTGCTTAGTCAAAATAGCAATCGCGAACATCAAACAACGTAATTTCCTTTGGATTTGTAGGTAAATGAGATAAATTGAAACTCCTGACAGAAATATTCTCCAAGTGGCGGAGACTTCTAAAATACACAAAAATTACACACACCTGCCAGAATTACACACATTTTGTGTAGTTACACACACACGCACACTGGCAACGCTCCTCCACAGTCCTGTATACACTGTGTCCTCAGATACTTGTATATAGTCTGCTGCTGCATGGCGTGGACAGTTATACATGTGACATGGTAGTGCGGCAGTCGGTGAGTGTTTTCATGCAGGTCTGCTATTGGTCCACAGTCTTCAAGGAAGAGTTCCAGCAACAGAGACCCAATCTTTGTAGTAATTAACGTGTACAGAAGTTTCAGAGCTACTGTCTTCTCAAATAAATTCGCGAAATTTCCCGGACTATAGATAGAGGCACGAGAATTTCTCGTATTAATCTGGCAGCAGCGTAAACTTCTCAGACCTATACACACACTGGCCAAAGTCAAATATACATTGGCTTGTAACCGTAACACGCGTTACCACCACGACTTGTTTCCTTATTTATCACTGGCTTGCAGTCGTCAAAGATGTGTTGAAACAGGTGTCGTCTAATCACAGAAGGTGTAGTAACGTATACAATATTAGCGTTCAACTTGACCTAGATTCAATACGCGAAATAATCTTGCCTCTGATTATAAAAGTGTTACGGAGTGCTCAGTTTGAACTGAACAGACTATAGCACAATTTTGAACCTTGAAACAGAAATTTTCCCTGGGGATAACCCCCCGCACCCCCTTACATTAGCCCAGGCTACCCCACTGCACCTCTGCAGCGTTATAGACCTAGATGTTAGGCGCTGACCAGAATACCTTCATTTCAACTGTACTGGAGAGCGAACAGAAATAGTAAATATGGTGTGGGTACACAACTGGCCTGGCAACACAGTGTAGGACAGCCTCTAACTAGGCGCAGACTGGCGAGTGTCCTTGAGACGTATCTGGCGTTGTTTCCGCCGTGACGAACCTCACGGGTCGAAGACACACACACTCCTCGCCGCGTCGTCACTACTTGCTACGTATACGTAATACACTTGATTTACCTTGCGTGTATGTCGTCTAGCCACTACATCAGCACGGAGGTTAGACCGACCACTGGAGTGTCAGCACTTTATATATAAACACTCACAAACCAAAATACACGCCTTCAACCACGAGTTTTCGACGAAAAGATATACAGTACAGTAGACTCCCGTTTATCCGTGTGCGGATTATCCGATTTGCGGACTATCCGCGCAAAATATTTCACTCTAAAGAGTTGAAAAAAGGTTGAAAAAATTTAAAATTATTTTCGTTATTTATAAATACATGCTTTGTTCACTTGCATAATTTTCGCCAACGTGTTATTCCCACAACCGTGTTTTGAAAGGCTTAAAGAAGATTTGTCTTTTCCAGAAGGCGAAACAATTAGTTCAGATTATCCTGTCTGTAGCGCGTGAATGGATTAATGGGTTTTCTATTGTGGATTATTAAGACAGCTGTGATTTTTTTTCTACGTATATATAGGTATATTTTTTTTTAGATTATTAGCGCATACCCCCGAATCATTAATGTCAAGAATTGAAAGTCTACTGTATTAAATTGCTGCCTTGCTGCAGAAATCAATTTGAAGTTTTTTCGTTCTACAAAGATCTAAGATAGGGTAAAAGTGGATTGTCCGTGGTTTTGGATTATCCGAGGCATCGGCCCCCTCCTTTAGGGCGGATAATCGGGAGTTTACTATATGTATATATATATATATATATATATATATATATATATATATATATATATATATATATATATATATATATATATATATATATATATATATATATATACATACATACATGCTTATTATACGGCAGTTTCAGCACATATGTACGCCACTAAAACCAACTGACATACCAAACTGAAAAAAAATGCAGTGTATAACAATATTGTAGGCTATAACTTGACATATATAAAAACAAAAAAATAAAATATTTTTGTATTTAATAAAAGATGCTGAATTTTGTAATGCAAATTTTAAAATTTCAACACTTTTCATAAATACAAAAAATATTTACTTTTGTATTTATATGTGTCAAACCATAGCCAACAACATCGTTATACACTGTGAATTTTCTAGGTTTGGTATGTTAGTTGGTTTTATTGGCGTACTTAAAACTGTAAAATGCAAATTGTGACATTTACGAGCCATTATGCAAAAACTATTAGAGATACACAAATTTCCTAAGAGAAGATTTAATCAAAATTTATGTCTAAAGTAAGAAAAAAATATCTGGTACAAATATAAAATAAATAAAGACGTTGAAAACTGAGGTGAACCGCGCTCTTAAGGCGCCCGCCTGGTGGTCGTGTGTTGCTGAGAGTGAGGCACGGTGCCAAGGGCGATGTTGACCGGCTCATCTGGTGCGGTATCGCCTCTACTGCAAGACACTGCAGTGGTATCGTAGATCACTCGCCTGACACTTTCTGCAGTCACCCCATATTTTTATTGGTGGAAATTTTTAAGCAAAGTCAATTGCATGCTCCTAGAGTAGTTCCACACGAATCCAGCGAGTAGTTTTTTCAGATATAACAGGTTAGAAAAGCTGTTTTTAGTCACTTTGAGGAGCTCAGAAATGATTTTTATAACTGACGTGATACTTTGAAACGACTCTTCCGGCATCGTTTGGAGTGGTTTTTTTTCCCGTACATAGACACATTGAGCATATGTGGAATAGTTTCTTTAAAAAAAACGTATTTTCAAACACGCTGCAACGCAGTTGAAGCGCATGCAGGCGAGGCCCTTAAAGAATAGAAACTGTACAATGTGACGTGCATAATAAAGGATCCAACTGGATTCTGTTATAAACAGTCACGGAACGAGAAAAATAATCTTGTAGGCCAAGCCGGACAACTGTTTTGAGATACGACCTCGTGAAATGAAACACTTTGTTATCGGCTTTTCTTAAGAACTTGTTCCTCAGTTTTTTTCAGATTGGTGCCAATAACACAAATATTTTTTTAACCAAAGGCTTTGAAAAAATGTAAGACAATGTGCAGTCACACGATGCACAATACTGTGGATGCGTTTCTAAAAATAACTTGTCAGCAAAAAAAAAAAGATATTGCTTCTTTTTGGCGTATTTTCACGAGAAAAAAACGCGATATTTTGGATGATGAAATCTAAAAAACCGTTCAGTACACTGCTACAAAAAAATTCAGCTGCAAATTATGACATATTAGTGTCAAAATTGTGGAGCAAAATTTTTATATGAATGTTGGGTAGCAAAGAAAAAAAAAATTCGAAATAAATGTAAAACTAAGGAACAAGCCCTCAAACAAATTATATCTCGCAAAACGTTTAAGGTCACTATTCAGTTTAATAGATTAGGCTTTACTGCTTGGGAAAAAAAGGCAGCATGGAGAATACAATTTTAAATAAAATTGCCAAACAGATTTTTTATTCCTCTCGTTTAGGCGTAAATAGTAGATACAAGATAACATGGCCGCCTATACTTTGCATCTGTCGTAGACTCTGCTAATACAACGCCAATCCTCTACAACAAGGTGCCGCAACGGACATTCCTTCAACGACACCTTGCGCATGCCCAAGTCTTCTCTGAACGGTACTTTAACCCCATCTCACCCCCCCCCCCTTCCTTTGCACAACTTCTACTCCGTCCTTTTGATTCCCACATTTCCTCTGTCTCTCCTCCTTTTCTAAACTAACTTCTTCACTCTATACTCTCTCTCTCTCTGCCCCCCTTCCCGGCAGCGCTCTCTCAATTCCCAGGAATTCTGCCCCCCCCCCTAGCCCTACACCAGCTCCGCGGCTTCTCCAGACCCGGTTGGCGCGAGAGTAAAAGTGCACGCTTGCCAACTTGAGATGTCACGGGTTTAACCCATCCTCTTCCAGGTAAGTACAGGTGAGTTCACAACTGATAACGCAACAGTAAGTGTAGAACATTAGGCGTATTTTAGCGGTTGAATTGGTCACAAGCTGTTAGCAAGCGTTTGCCGAAACCGTTTGCATTTACAAGAAACCATTAAAATGCAATATTCAGTGAATATAAATGGCTAGCACCATGGAGTTACGAAATTATGTATTTGTTATCGCCTTATCAGGAATATAATTGGACTGTATAAAGGAAAATACTTCTTTACGAATACGTTTATTGGAAAATAGACTGATTTCACTATTATTTTTACATGTACAACATAATAAATTGTAGAAATAAATTTAATTATGCACCTGCATATTATAATGAAAAATTAATATTACATCATTTTATTTTAAAATAACTTAAGTTTCGTCCATATTTCACATAAATACGGTTTGTTTTGATTTCACATTTGTTTGAAATAAAACAGGAAATAAAAGTAAAGGTAAACATCCTGTGTGTTCACAACCCTGTAACCGTCATCCTGCCTCGGTTGCGAGAAACGTGCAAACACCCTCAGCCTGGTTGCAGCATGTTTGCAAACACCCTTGTAAACGGGAGCGCTAAAATGCTCTGTTCACAGGCACCGCTACCAATTCAACCGCTAAAATACGCCTATAGGTCGTTCGCACAATAACTAATATAACTTCTACGTATTATTACCTACCGATTCACAATTGCAAAAAAAAAAAAAGTGGCCGTGTGCGTAGAGATGCTGACGTAGGAAATGTTAACATTTCATTTCCTGTGCGTACGCATAGAACAGCAACCAATCACAACAAAGGATTTCGTGAATGTCCGCCATGTTGGTTTAACCTCCAAAAATATACAAGAATAAAACATTTTAATGTAGGTTTTACACTGTGCCGTTTATGGGGACGTTGTTTATACATTTCCTATATCCAAATACGATTCCACTTCAAATATGTTTCAATGGCCTTCGGTTGTCCTCTACACAGCAACGAATATTTCAGATTTGTCGGAAAAATGCCACTGGCTACGCATGACAGTAAGAATCCAATTGTGAATCAATTTTGCACAAGGCGTCTGGTCGTGCACAGTTTCTTCTGTTATATTATATGTTCTGTGCTTATGCTTTTTTTAAATTGTGAACCAACCTGAACATTTGTTTGGCAGTTGCAACGCAACTACCCCCCCCCCCCCCCCGAAACAGGCAAGCACATGTAGTCCTCAATTACCCAAGGCACCTGTCACTCCACTGATACTGCTAGCGAGCACAGTATGGGCGTATTTTAACGGTGAATTGTTCACAAGCTGGTAACAAACGTTTGCAAAAACTGTTTGAATTTACAAGAGATCTCTAAAATGTAATAGCTTAGTGAACAGAAATGGCTTCCACCATGGAGTTACGAAATTGTGTCCTTGCTAATGCCTTCTCACTTACCAGAAATAGAATTGGACTGTATAATCTCTTTACACTGGGAGATGTGCCCTACTGCCACTTTTTGTACAACAACTTAACAAATTGTAGTAGAAAATACAATTTTGCAATTGCATTAAAGGTAAAAATTAATACTGTGCCATTTTCTTTTAGAAATTTTGAAAAATATAAATAAATGAGTACCGTCCCACATTGCGCCAAAATACATTTTGTTTTGATTTCAGATTTATTCTAAATAATACAGGAAGTTATGAACATCCAGTGAACAAACCTTGTAACCGTCCTCGTGCCTCGGTTGCCAGAAAATTGTAAACACCCTCAACCTGTTTGCAGCATGTTTGCAAAAACTAACGTAAACAGGAGCGCTAAAATGCTCTGTTCACAGAATTTGCTACTAATTCAACCGCTAAAATACGCCTTACAATATAAACGCTCTCTGACAGTAATACAACACGATTAGGGCTGCATTTCGTTACTTCTTTGATATCGGCTCAGCGGCCTCTGCGAAGTGTCGTGTAAGTCGGAGGCCAGTTGGGAAAATGACAAGAACAACATTTATTTGAAGTCTAGCTTGTGTCTAAAATAAAACCAGAACTTTTCAGATCCCTCTGCATTTCAAACTCGACCTCATTTCATTGGTTGAACAATCCCGTAAGCCGCGCCACATTAACTGCCAGCAAACAATAGCAATCAGATTAGCATAAAGTAACTTGGATTCAAACTTGCTCTCAGTTAATAACGCGAAATTTTCAAGTTCTCATTTATTTGTGTTAAATACTCGTTGGAAAGGACCTTAAAAAATGCTCTCTTTAAGGGGGCCGCCTGCCCCACGCTTCAAATGCGTTGCAGTGTGTTCGTAAACAGGTTATTTCTACGAAACTATTCCACGTGTGCCCATTGTGCCAACGTACGAAAAGAAAACAAACTTCAGACAAGGTCGAAACCTCATTGTTAAGACGCCACGCTAATTAAAAAAAAACATTGTCTAAGCCCTCCAATATCGCTAAAAACGGCATTTTCAGACTTTCGTACTTCAAAATGTACTAACCGGATGTATGTGAAACTCAGATTCCGACCTGCACTGAACTTAGCTGCAGACTTTCAACCAATAAAATTATATGGTCACCGCTTAATGTCCCATAGTAAGAACCGTTCGGCGGGAAGCTTGCACGCTAGTTCAGCGCTTGGCTCGTTGAGGCGACGCGGCATTTGATGCGCGCTTCAAGGTCGACCTTACTGCTCCGTCGCTTTTGAGCCTCTCACGCGCGGGTAGGCGGCGACCTTAAGGGGGGGGGGTGTTAAGACAATTTTATAGTATTTTTGGTTTCTGAGCCATAACATTTATTCAAATTGTATTATCAAAAGTTTCTCTTCAACAAAGCATAGCATATATTTTTGGTAAACTGCATAACATGACTAATGGAATCTGCATGACCAATTAATAAAATATTTCATTATAACTTATTTCAAGCTGTTTACGCCGAATAAATCCTATGCTTTATCGAAGAGCAAATGTTTATAATACAACTGGAATAAATGTTATGGCTCAAAAACGGAAAACCGAATAAAATTGTCAAACACTTGGACGCTAGCTTTTCTTTTACGTTTGAGGCCCGGAAACGAGGAAGGCGATGAAGTCTAATATGACAGGACCGTCCAACACCTCATCGCCTCTATGAGCGGAGCACTAAGCCAGCGTGCAGTGTTTTACTACAATGTGTTTTCAAACGGGACTTCAAGCAATGACCGTGTTATTTTATTTGTCGAAAGTTTGTGGTAAAGACCACTCACTGCAGGTTTCTATAGTTTTGTTTTACGATTGGGTTGATATTTTCTCAGCTATAGGAACGTGGGAAATAATTTTTAGCACTTCTGGGGAGTTTTGGAAATCGTGTTTTTAAATAGCGGACGGCGTTTTTAAAACATAGGGACACAGTTTCAAGTGTGTATTTTTTTCCGTAGATAAACGCATTGTAAACATTTTTAATATTTACACAAGAAAAAAAACTTTCAGTACCACGCTACATCACGTCTCGCGCACCGGGCCACTAACTCTTAAGAGTGAGCGGTAGATAAACAAACGCTGAAAACACCAATTGATTTCTACGCTTTTTTCGAAGCCAATATGGATATAATACTGAATGACAATCCTACATAGTGGTATTTGCCAACTTTATGAGTCAATAATTATCCATAATTACTAATTCGTTACGCGTGATCTCTTGCGCCGCAGTTAAATGCACGAGGTTCCGGCGTCAGAGATTGTGCCTCAGAAGTTCGTAACACTGAAACAACTTTGTTTAAAACGTTGGCTAAAACTGTTGCCTAGGATTGCTATTGTTTAATTTTCGCAAATTGGCTTCAAGAACCCTACAGTTATAGATTAATGCTTTCAGCGTTGACATACGTACCATGCCCTTTTTTAAGTTGGCCGCACTACAGTCAAGCGACAATTGCGCGGGTACAAACGAGTGTGTAATCAGCGTGTTGGAGGAGTGGGGGAGGTGTCACATCATGTACGGTACGTGGGCTGTATATGTATGTAGGCGGCTGTGTCAACACACACACACACACACACACATATATACAGGAGGTGTAGGTTATGGCAGCAGATAGTAGGCGTGTTTGCTCGAGCTAGTACAAACACCGCACTGTTGACACACGTATCGACCCAGCTCTTTAACCGCACTTACAGTAAGTAGTCCTTCAACTTGCTCTCGTTTAACAATACCCGCCGTCTGATATGTTCCGCCAACATCCTTCCTATGAGTACCTACCGCTAAACTTGTCTGTCGTATACGGGATATCGGCCTCGGACAGGCTCTCTTACAAGTTATTTCACACGTGAACTGCTGACGACGCATAATTCACTCAAATGTGTAAGCAGGGACGGATCTAGACTTACTTTCGCCTGGGGCAAGAATTATGATACTCCCCCAATCCTCCTTTTTTCCTTTCCCTTTAACCCATCAGTCCAATCAACCCAAAAGTAATAAACATATCTTGCATTTTTATAACTTTAGTAGAAATACATAAAACCTGTACTGACTAGCTACCATTAGCAGTGTGTTAAGTGCGCATTCTAATTATGTATACTGTATTTATAACATTATATGGTGTTCAAGGTTAACAAAAATACTAAACTGGTAAAAGTCTAAATAATGGTAGGTATTGTATTTTTTACACTCATTTACATTTCATTCCCAAGTAAACATTTTCGGCAACACCAGCGCCCCCTCTAACACTGGGCAGTCCCCCCCCCCCTCCCCCAGAACTGACCCTGTGTATAATGTAATCTGTTTGGGAGCTAAGAGGTATTTGCCAACATAACAAATTATTTTCGCGATATACCATCGTCTCTAATTACGATTTATATTTCCTATCCAATGCATATTACGTTAATAATTCGAAAATAAACCTACAATTCACAAAGTTTCTGCATTTAAAAAAAAATTGCAGATAAAAAGCAACGTCATCACCTGGCGCAACTTAACAGTTCACTTACAAATGTATGACTAAAGTTTTTTTTCAAGGTTTTCAGAATACATTTCAGAGATACCTATTTACAGTACATTGTGAAAATTTTTCTCCGTCGATTAAGGAATTCCCGGTAAAAATTTATCCGGATAACTCCATGAATTCATAGAAACTTATTTCCTCATCCAACAGAAGTTTCCGTACAACAGTTTCACAACACGGAACTGAGCCATACATGTCTATAATGCTAAAATTACATTTACATAGATCTGCAGATTTACCGGTAATGTTATTACAATATATCCGTAATATGTACAGCTCTCTTACCTATAAAGTTAAAATTTGTTTCGTGCAAGTGTCCGCAGACTTATGGACCCATTACGCATAATTCCGTAGTGTATATTTACTATAGACATTTTCGTATTTTATTTTTACGGACACTATTTCCTTTTATTAACGATACACTTCCGATAAAATTTATATCGGTGTACTCGAGAGTATTTCAAGTGGTACCGAATGACAGTGGAATTTTTTAGTATGTTGATATACGGATTACTAAACAACAGTTGCTAAAAACTCTCACAAACCTTAGGCGGCACTGTTAAAAATAATTTTCGTTGCTTTACGGAGAAGTGCTGGTAAAAAAAATCCCCCAGAAGTGTTCGTTAATTTACGGAAGGTAATTAGCTCCACTTATGGAAACTCGCATATTTATTAGACAGATTTCTTTAGGATGCAGGTGCAGTAATACGTGCGGTTATTTTTTTAGCTTCTTCTCGCAGTTATACATATGTTTAATTATTGAAACGAAATTATGTATAACTGTGTTGCAAGATAATGTTTCCGTTAGTTAAGCAGCCATTTCCATATAATTACCCGTAAATTCACGGAAATTTCTAACAGTTTTATCATTTCATATTAGATCCCAGTACTGTACAGTAAAAATATATTTAAAAATAAACACTCTTTATCATAACAAACATATTTATTGGTTATTTGCGGACATCCTGACTGACTTTAGGTTTTCCGAAAACTGCAAAGTGAAGGTTGCTTGACTCTAGCACTGAAAACTATCCAAGTCAAATGCCTATACACAACAGATTACTTTAACATTTGACTTTACGTTTCCGTTACTTTAAGTATTTTGTCAATACTCAATACAAACGGAAAGTTAGTGTAAAGTAACGACAGTTGAAAAATTATTTTAGAATCTGATTTTTTGAAACGGAAGAATTGCGATGTAAATCATTACGTATTTGCCATAAAAGCATATCATGAAGATATTAAAAAATATGCCCAGTTATTTAAATATTTTCCATTTTGGTAATATTTTGCAGAGCCAAAGCAACGCCAGCTATCGACGAAACTAACACTTCGTCTACAAATACTTCTCAAATTCTATTTGCAAGTTTTTTCGAATGCTTTTAAACAATACCCATTTTTCACTAAATCTTAGTACTGGAAAATAAAACGATACTCAGAAATAAAGATTTTTTAATTATAACATACATAATCAGTTGTTGTTTGCAAACGGCCATCTTGACTTTGACTTCTAGTTGTCTGTTTGGCGGCGCCATTGTGTACGACCCAATAAGAAGCAATACATTGAAAGCTGTCGTAAAGTCAAATGCTAAAGTTTTCTTTTGTGTGTAGGGCTTAAGTTTACATTGCGTAGCCGCGTATAGTTGGACACAACTCTAGTTCCTCCACAGCCCGTCGATTGTTTCCAGAAGAACGTCGGGACGAATGAGAAGTCTCTCCCACACAAATCTCACAGTACTTGGAACGAGCATCGTCTGCCTCGCCATTGTTTAACCGTCGCTGTCACGGAACTGCTGGTACGATGACGTCATCACGTCAGCGTTGACTAACCAGACACGGATAATGGCTTCCATTCATTGCACGCACGCGCCACAATTCGCTACGCAATTCTACCGCGGCAAGCCTGCAGATAACATTAGTTCAGGAACGTTCTTCGTTCCAACACGAGTGTACAGTTCTGTCAAAGAAACGTCAAAAAGATTTTTCAACCAGCTTGCTTAAATACCTTACGTGCACATCTGCAACTATACTTCATTAATGTACGTTGTGGCCTGAAGAATTGGAGTATTTCTTTCACTTCAAGATAGATCTCAAACCTGTTAAGGCCTCGCTCTTTAGTATTGCAGTGGTTTTTCTTTTAACGCAAATTAATACATATATCAAAAATTCATTCTGGAAGTTTTAACTCTTATATATTATCGTTCGTATCTGAATTTTTCTGTTGCAACACACCAAACGGATTTTTAGATTTTTGACCCTGAAATAGCACACATTTTGTTATCAAAGTAAGCCAAAGTGAAGCAAAATAATTTTTGCTAGCAAACGGTACATTATTTTCAAAAACGCTCTGGCAGTATTGTGTATTGTATGACTGTACACCTTCTCAAATTTTCTCGAAGCACTTCGTTAAAAATATTCAAGTTATTGGCAACTGTTTGAAATAAATGAAAGATGATGGCCTTAAATCGAGTCACTTTTGTAATCACTAGGGCCATAAACTTTTCATGGAAAGAATTTTGTCCCAGTTTGTTTCATTGCCTTACATGAACATCTGCAGTTCCGCTTCATAGTCTGTGATTGGATGTTTTAACTCACAGCATCAGGGGCGGGTCCATATCTATGCTTAAGGAAGGGGGGGGGGAGCATTCCTTAGAAAGTTGCTATGCCCACTACCCGAGTCATAGGAGTGGGATCCCAAGGTTCTTCCCTTGAAAAATGTAGTTTTTAAGGCGCAGAATGGTGCTATTTAAGGCGTTTCCTAAACAAAAAAGAAACACAACAAATTAAAGTTTAACACAATAATTTAAGGTTAAACTATACATAAAATGTCAAGCCATCCCCCCCCCCAGTACCAGCGTCAGCTACCAGTAAACGACAGACATGTGATGTTACAGGAACCTTACTGTGAATGGCACAGTCAAATGGGAGACGTCACTTCACACAGGCACTCTGCCACTTACGAGCACATGTGCAGCTCTGTATCGTGGTTAATAATATGAGTATTTTAAGGCCACGTGCTCATATTTACTTATGCTGTTTTTGTGAGTTTAATATTTTTTTTTAATCCAGAAAGGGAGAAGATATCGTAAAACAGTTACATAGAAATGTTGAAAATGATCAGTAATATGTAGCCAGATTTTTTCAAAACATAAGTTTGTATAATTTTGTGCAATTATCGACTTAAATATTTTTTTTTTAGTATATAACTAACCAAAATGATAAAAACTTAAGTTTTATCAACAAACTATTTCTAAAATTTCTACGTAACTATTTGGGATATCTGCTCCTTTTCAGGATTTAAAAAGTAAATCTTACTAAAATAGCATAAATAGAGATCCGTTGCCTTATGAATTTACAATACACCTGAAGTACAAATTATTTGTTTTAAAGCCGTAATATTTGTTTTAGAATATAAACCAGAGTTTATAAAAATAATGATTTTTTTTAAATCACATTAGTTACATTTTTTAAAATTGAAATCAGATTTTATTATTTAGATACGACTTTTTTTAATTAAATAGTTTAATTTTACACAATACTTTATCACAAATTCTAAGCACTGTACTTTTCTACAGGTGTTTTAAAAACAAGAAATTACTATATATCTTGTTATTCCTTTCATATAAATAGGTACGATTTTAATCTGCCGGAACGAGTTGAACTTCAAGCTTTGTGGCGCCAGATCGCGCCTAGCTGCTCCAAGTCTCGAAAAAGATATTTTTACAAAAATGTCTTTATTCTGTCTAGTTTTGAGAAGCATACAACCTTTTCGGAAATTCAAAGAAATGTCCGACAGCGTGCAGTTTACGTTAAGGAACCGTTTGACACAGAAAAAGCTGCAAAACTTGTGTTTTTGTTTAAAATATTAAATAAGTAAGAGTTTTTTGAAAATTTTGTGTTTTATAAGATAAATATTTTTTAAAAAATAATTTCTTAGATTAAGCAAAAACTTATTTTCAGTCAGATATGAGAGCATATTTTTTCTTATCAAAATGGACACAAATGTTATGGAAGATACATTCGATGGCTGTTATTCTGCTTATTTAAAATTTTTTGTGCGGTTATTGGAATTGAACGGAAAAATATTCACAAAATGTCTTGTCACGTTAGTAAATCATAATTATCATGTAATAATTACTTGTTGTCATTATTATTTGGACAGGTTTATGGCTGTGTACAGCCAGAGACAATAACACACATTTACTGTCATAATAAAACTACCAATTAATTATGTATTGAAAAAAATATATAACAAACCTACAGAGCATAAGTGATGTTTGCATTGTGGAGAAAATGTTACAGGATTAATATGATTACTTCTTTACAATGACCACGTTTAAAATTAATGTTAAAATTACACAAATTGATGTAAAATAATAAACCAGATTCTAATTTAAGAAATCATTTTTGTTTATGACTTTTATATTCACTCCTTGTAAAAGGTTATTTAGAAAAATAATCCACTCATAGAAGAGGTTGCAATATAACATCAACAAAAGGTATTTTTGCATTATGTTAGCATAGTGTAATAATAGCGCATTTTCATCTCCTTAAGAAATTAGTTACTGTCAGAAAAATGAAATAATTATAAACATAAAATAAAGTATTTGATTTAAATCACTGATTTTATTTTAATAAACCACTTGATTTAAATCAATATACCCTGGTATAAAACAAAAATGTTTGAAGAACTAATTTAATGCATGTGTTCTTTAACATTTCAACCCTAAATTTGTATTACTTGGTAAACGCATAAAATAAGGTTAGTGCAAACACATTAAAGAACACATAGGCTACATTAAAATGGTTCTTCAAACAAACATATTTGGTTTATACTCTAAAACAAATGAGGACTTAACATTCGAAAGGGGCTAAGTACCATTTTCAACAAAAATGAGTTAGGTACATAGAAAGATGCCAAAACATTAGGTCGAAGACATACCTAAAGTGCTATCTCCTAGTGATAGTCATGCGCGCCGCACATCAGCACAATTACATGGTTGGAGTAACATCAACACATTTTAGTTCATTGGAATAATATATATTGATGTTCATAAGTGTTTTGTATTGATTACTGTTCGATTGCTCCTATTTACTACTTTCCTATTGCAAAAAATACGTGAACGCATTTGGATACTTCCTTGTTCATTTGTTTGTCGCAATATACTGTTTCCGTCATTATCTCGAAACTTACCTTCTGGCACTTAGCCCTTCATGAATGTTAAGTTCTCAAATATTACGACTTTAAAACAAAGAATTTGTACATCAGGTTTATAGCGGAATCTTAAGAGTACTATGTTCTGATTTGAAATTTCCGCGTTTGACGCGAGGAACAGCTGAGCGATAAGAGCCATAGTACCACGCTCGACGATAGGCACATGGTCTCTATTCGCAGCGCTAAACTGGCGTGCGATGTTCTCGTAGAACTCTTTTTCCTATGGGACTTTAAGCGGTGACCCTATAATTTTATCTTGGCATAGTATGAAGTAAAGACCAATGCACGCACCTCATTTTGCAATTTACGGATTCAGGTCGTATTTTCAGTTACAGCAGTCTTAAAAAAAAAAAAAAAAAAAAAAAGCCGTTTTTAGCCATTTCCAGAGGCCCCAAAATCATGTTACTAACAAGCATACTGAATTTTCAAAAAGTGGCATACGCAGTTTCAAGCGGGTGTTCTTTTCATAGATAACAACGATAAGAATAAGTTCGGCGGTTTCGCATAAAAAAGGAATTCTCGTGACTCGCCACAACACTGTCCAACGGCTAAGTGTCTTGGGGTAGTAGCCGCAAACGACAGACGTGCGGTATCGTAGTAACCTTGTTCAGATTGGCCCAGTCAAATGAGCCACGCCTCTCCACAAATACACCTGCCGATATTCACGAAGCCGCAGATAAACAAACAAGGGACTGGGGGTTCGCTAAAAATCACGAAAACACAGCAGCAGGTCGGTGGCACAAGTTCGCGGCCCTGGCCTGGAAGGAAGAGTAATTCGCGAAGATTGCAGATAAGAGCTGCTTGTGGGCGGGCGAAGGTCTTCGCCGTCAGCTCCTCATGGAGACGGATGGGCGCACAGATGTGACGTCACTAGCGCGTGCGAACTGCCCCACCCCATCTCCATGTAGGGGAGGGCGAGGAGGGAGCAATTTGCACAACAAGCTAGCATTTACGCCGCGCATTACTCCATCACTAGCTGCAGTGTAATTGCGAGCGTTGTGGCCACACTGAAGGGCTTATCGCAGTCCGCATAGTTCCCCCGCCGTGCATTGGACTTACCAGGAGCGCATTGTGGTCGTCTTCCAAGGCAAGCAACATAAGCACCGACTATACGTGCTTACATGTCATATCTAGAGACATGAACTTTTCGCGAAAAGAATTTTGCCCCACTTTGTTCCATTGCCTTATGTGCACGTCTGCAGTTCTGCTTCACATATATTGGCAGCGTGCCTTTGAACTGTGACGTTTCTCATTTGACTGTACCAATCACAATAAGATTACTGTAACACCACACGTCTGTGATTTGCGTGTAAAACCCCACGACACACGAATGTCAAAACATCCAATCTCTGACCGTGAAGCAAGTCTGCAGACGTGCACACAAGTCACTGACACAAAGTGAGGCAAATTTCTTTTCGCGAAAAGTTCATGTCTCTAGTCATATCCAGTAAACATGTGCTGTGTAGACCGAGGAATGTTATTGGAGAATACGTTCCTCGCCTCTTTGACGCTACTGGAAGAAGACTGTACCTCCCTCAGCCAGTCTAATGGGTCCACGGCAAACTTAGTGTTGAGTACAGTCATTCTGATATTCGCGTACATAATTTTGCCCCCGTTTATTCGAGTGCCTTGCGTGCACACATAGCCGTCTTTAGTAGAATGTCGCGGCCTTAGATCTGGCAACCCTGTCGGGAAGGCTCATTTTACCACTTCTTTTGTCTCACCATCGGTGGTGACTCTCCCTGATTCGCGGGTGTGTGGGACAGACTGACAAATCGTACACATACGCTGCCTAAAAGAAGAATTAAAACTACCCTTGTGTGCAGCGTTGCCAAATTTAAGGCCGCGGCCTTCTACTAAAGACGGCTACGGTGCACATCCGCATTTCTGCTTCATGGTTATTGGCAGCTTGTATTTACGAAGTGACGTATCTCATTTGACTCTGCCAATCAAAATATGGTTACTACAACACCACACGTCTGTGATTTGCCGGTAGAATACCAAGGCTCGTGACAGTTAAAACATCCAATCACTGACCACGAAGCAGAACTGCAGATGTGAACGTAAGGCACCGAAACAAACTGGGGCAAAATTATTTTCGCCAAAGAACAGGGGTCCCTAGTCATTGCTTACCACCACATTCCTTGGAACACGACCACGATACGCCACACAGCTGCCCAAAGGGCGTAGTCATGATTGATTTCCCGAGGAAAGGAGAGGGGGTAATATTTTTATCCGTACATACAGTACTTACAGACACAGAATAATCATTTATTGTGCATGCTTAGTATAATTGCAATTATATTTCAGAACCTCAGTACTGTAGTAGAAAGTATTACTGTTCTTCAGAATTTCAAGGTGGTTGGGTTGATGAGGGTGGGGGGGGGGGTTATGGGATACATCCCGATATCCTCCTCCCTGGCTTCGATCCTATTTCTGCCCCGAATGCCACCCTGGGCATCATCATTGATAGAACCATTATGCAACAATTTGTTTCAATGTCATATATGTATATATGTAGCTCTATTTCATTGGCCAGTGATTGGTTATTCTGCTTGTGTTAGGGTTCTCCTGGCAAATCACGGACGTACTACGGAGTCACATTTAACTTACTCTGATTGGTGTAGTCAAATGAGAGACGTGTCTAAAATAAAGACACGCTACCAATAACCATGAAGCAAAGCTGCCTACGTGCGCGTACAATTTTCTTTTACCAAAAATCAGTGACTGGCAGGCATCAAATTAAGAGGCTCGGGCAGCCAATACGCGGCGAAGTTGTCCCGTATCAATAGAGATGACAAGAGAGAGGAAATTGCGCGAAAAAATCGCTGCATCACTTTGTTTCAGTGCCTTACGTGCGCACCTGCATCTCTGCTTTGTGGTCAGTAATTGGATGCCGTAACACCCAGCGTGTGGAGGTTAAACGCGCAAATCACAGACATGATGTGTGGCAGTTATCCGTGTACTGATTGGCTCAGTCAAATGAATAACAACTCTGCACAAAAACACTCTGTCAATAGCCATGAAATTGAGCTGCAGGTGTGCACGTAAGACACTGAAACAAAGTGGGGCAAAAACCTTTTCACCAAAAAAAAAAAAAATCCTGTCCCTAGTGATGAAGATATATAGAGGCGGGAAAAATTGTCGGGTCCACAGACATGTAGGCTAGCCTCCAAGAATATATGTGTACTCAAGCGAACACCAGTTGTCAATTATCTGCTCGCTGACACTGTGATATGGGCCTGCAGTGTGTTAAAATGTTATTATTTGTTCAGCGACTTACACGAGATGTCATATAAGTAAACACATGCAAAATTCGCGTTATTTTCTCACAGCTGCCTAGACTCCAAGTGACTATAGGCTTGTTCGACGTCTCCCGCTGGCCGATATTGTCGTGACTTGCCGCGGAGAATACTTACACGGTAGAGAGGCCAATATATGTAAACACGTAACATACGTAAATGACAACATATAAAAGTTCGAGGGCCAATTGAATAAAAGATTATAATCTGTTATGTATAGGAAAGTGAAGTTTAGTGTGTTACAAGTTGATAACGCCAATTTTGCATGTCTCTACATAAGTCAAGGACCAATTGTAAAATTAACGCGAACATACAGTTGGTGGAATTCTAGCATGTGCCTAAAAGAAAACGCGTTTCTTTTCAGGTCCCTAATTATACATCGCGAAAGTATTTTGTGTCAACATACCCTTGAAAACGCTGTAGTTAATTGCAACATATATGGATGGGTGATGTACGTCTGACAACGTAGTTGTCTGCCGACCAATAGCAGGCCTCAAACATTACAACAGCGGGATTCTTACTGGCTCAGTCAAATAGCGCAACAGCTCCACGTACAAGAGAAAGCCAGTTATCTTCTGGTAAGCTGAAGGTGCGTTGAAAGTCAGCAAACAGTCCAGTTTTCCCGCGATAAACCATCATCTCTACGTATCAATTGAGCCGCCACGTTATTTCACATCTGTGTTACCATCTAGTCTGTGTCCTCGACCTGTGGCTAGTTTTCCTCGTCGGAGTTGTGGTGGCACGCCTAGAGAGGCATCCGGGCGAGCCGCGCAACTCTTGCATACAGAGAGAGAGATAGACAAAGAGAGAAGGGGGCAGTCCAAGGACAACAGGTGATCTGTGACGTCATGGGCGACCAGCGCACGGGTTCATTCCCTTAAGCGGTTTTCACAATAGAACTACGTGACGCTCAGCGATGAGCGTCAGCCAACCAGAGCCTTGGCGCACGGCCGTAGAAGAACAGGTCTGGACACTCGCCTGGAAACTTGACCCCTTGTTGTTTGGCTGTAGTTCGCCAAGTTACCGAGAATATTGTGCGTGTTTGGCGCTACTATCAGGGCGGTCGGGCACAAACTCGGCCCACTTCCCTCTTACGTTTTATCACGTTTTTTTTATCAATTTATGAAATACTCCCTTCGATCGCAACCTTAAATTATAGCTTCAGCAATCTTTATTTACTTTATAATGTAAACACTGGAAAAAAGTGGGCGGAGTTTTAGCTCGACCGCCCTGATAGTAGCCCCAAACACTCACAACATTCTCGGTAACTTGACGAGCTACAACCAAACAACAAGGGGGTCAAGTCAAATACATTGTTAGATAGGCGAGTGTCCAGACCTGTTCTTCTACGACCGTGGCGTGGCGCTAGCGACGAGCGTCAAGAACATAGCACGAGCGGCCGACATTGGAATTGTCGCTCATCGCTGGCGATAGATACAAAGAAGAAGAAAAGTTGTTTACATGTTAACACTCATGCAACTATTTTTCAGGTTAGAATAAAGTTAAAAATCAATTGAAGGACTTACAAGCCAAGGGGTAAAAGTGCATTGTCACGAAACACGAGTTTAGTGCATACTTCGGTAGTTAAGGTTCCTATCTACCTGCGCTGAAAACTCTTTGCATCGTGTTGCGATTAATATTTTTTTTGACGAAACTACTCAACGCGCATTACACGTGTATGTCTGCACACTTCAAAAAACGTTTCTACAAGTTTAAAAAATAGCATAGCTTATTTGAAATATGATTTTTATGTCCCTCAAAATGGATAAAAACGGCTTTTCAAACTGCCGTATCTAGAAATATATTGGCCGGATTCGGAAAACGCCACAATATAAGCATGCGTTAGACTTTAAACGAAAGTTTCCACAAATAAAATGTCATGGTCACCGCTTAAAGTCCCATAGAATAATGATTAATAGTAAAGGTCCGCACGGCATTTGCGTGGCAGGCGCGTTGAGACGATACTTCGGTACATACGCCGGCTGACGACGCCCTTGGCACGTTATCGACGTCGTGCCTCACACACACTAACGAAGACTTCCTAGATAAAAACCTTAAAATGTAAAGTTAGTAATTTTGTGGCCGAGAGGTATGTGTGACACAGGTTTGCTGGGTTTTGACGCACGCTCACCTTAGCAGAAGATTTCTGGCTTTCCCTTGTACGTAGAGTTGTTACAGGTCGTTCGGGATTTGAAAAACATCAATAGCCGTCACTGCATATAATTATAAATGGTCATTTATCGCGAGAATGTTTACTGCCAGCATATTCTGCAAATCATTGTAGCGTCCTGCGTCATGTATTCTTGGTTGGCGGTTATGTAGCACAGTCCAATTGTTTACAGACGAATCACAGGCGCCCAGTAGTAGAGCACAAGAGTTATCATTGGCCCAGTCAAATAGAGACTCGCCAGTAACGAAATATAAGCGTGAGAAATTAATACATTACATTGAAGTTTAGCAAACAGTCAACTTTTCCCGCGATAAATCACCTTCTCTACATATAATACAACATCAACTCTAGTTACCTCACTGCTTGTATGGTTGGCAGCGAACTTACGTAATATAGTTCCGTGTGTTTCCCTGTTTAAATACAGCCATGCTGAAACAAAGCAACCGAAATCGACATAATTGTATTTTATATAAGTAATAAACTCTTTAAATCGAACTGTATATATTCCTACTGACTTAACAACTTATCTCACACGCGCAAGAATCAAGTGACGTGTCCAGAGAGGTTAGACATGTCCCGTCGTTAGCTGTTACACGCGGAACGATACAAATTAGCTGAAAATAGATCTTTAGCAAGGCTATTTTGAGTGCTCACTTTATTCCGAACCGCCTATACTCAATTTGACTGAGCGAACAAGAATCCCGCCTATTATTGGTCTGTAGACAGCTACGTTGTGTCAGAACTATATCTCCCAAACGTACGCGTTTTCAAGGGTATGTTGGCGGCAAACATTTTTCGCGATATACCATAATCTGTACTGATTACTTACCTCCAAACACGATTATAATTCAAGTATGTTCAAATTGGTTTCGTACGTATTTCCCATTACAATGAATGCTTCATACTGATCGAAAAAAAAAGTTATTGGCTAAACATTACAGTAAGAATGCAATTGTGAATTAATTTTGCAGGAGGTTTCTACACGTGCACAATTTCTGCTGCTAAGTTATATGCATATGACAAGGGCTATACGAATATTCGCGAGTTCAATGACCTTCATGCTAGAATCCAATATCCTATGCATACTCAAGCCTCGTATATTCGTTCATTGTCTGTTGTCTGAATGAGTAGCAGGTAATGGACAAATGGTAGGGCTTCGGTACACACAGGGTAATGGATTATAGCATGTTGGTCGTCGAACTCGAGAAATATTACTAGCTCTACATGTTATGACCAATAAAGAAGCACTGTAAAGATTTGGTGAGAGAAGAACAGTACTGAAAAGAATAGGGCATTCACTGAGCAGGGACTGCTTGCTGACAGAAACTATGGAAGGACTAGCCATATGTGAAGAGATTGAGAGGAAGGAGAAGATACGAAATAATAGACTGTCATCTATTATGCAGGGATGTAATTTAGCAAATCCAACCCCCCCCCCCCCCTGAGTTTAGAATTTTAAGTGTATAAAATTTACTTTTTGTATTTTGTCATTTAAATAATGCTAACTTAAGCACATAAAACTGAAGTTTTATTATTAAAGTTTCTAATTTATACACTGGACAGTGTTATGAAACAAGGAACCAACCCATACATAATCCACTAAAAATTTTTTAAAGAATAGAAAAATTTTAATAGACTCAAAGGAATTCTGTAACCCCTACTTGATGAATAGCATCAAATTAATTGTAGATTATCCTTTTTTTATAATCAAAAGAAAACAACTTATTGGCTGTTATATCATTTTGAATTTCTCTTTGTTAATTTTGAGGGTTGGTTCTTTGTTGCATAACACTGTCCAATTAAAAAGATGCAACAAGGTCACTGTCGCCGAAAAAAAATTTTGCCCCCTCCCTTGAAAAACCTTAAATGACGCCCCTGGATGACAGAGGAAGCGAATCTAAAAGGATGACAGCAGATCGGAGGAAATGTAGAACTATCACGTGAAAACCAGTATTTAGGGTGTTGTTTTGAATAGCGAACTTCAGTAAAGCTCGCCGGCCAGGCCGACACGCACAGCTCTGGACTACGGCGCGGTGTAGACGTGGCGGACGGCTCGCCGGAAGTGGCAGCGCACCGTTACACCGTCAACAAACAACACAGAACTGTTCACATGGTTAGCAGCCGAGCCGGGCGTAACGGCGCTCCTAGGTCCGTCCTGTCACAGCTAGTTTCCCACTCTTCCTCCAACCCCTCCCCCTGCCGTCCTTCCTTAGTGTCACAACGCCACAGTGTTGCCAGGTCGTGGCATTTATACCATTTCGTGGGGCTTTTTAAATACAATATGGGGCAAAGGATTATTAATGTACCTAAATATTAATGTTATTAGACATTTATTCAGAACCTAATTTGATAAGTTATAAGCTTCATAATATCTGCTGAGTGTTATCACTATTGCGTAATCGCAGTACGTTTATGTGATTTTGTATGTGTATCAATTTTTGTTAGTTATTTAAAGATTTGTTTGGTTAAACTCTTTGGATGTGTTTAATTGACATGCATACATATTTCTCTCTGTATTCTATGCATACAGGTTCGTTCCAAAAGCTAGGAGCAGACGGCGCTGAAAACTTAAAAATAAATGACATGCAAAATATTGTACAACTTAATGGTCAATTTAAAAAAATGATGGTGTGTCGAGATAACATATATTTTTTTTACCAGCTGAGGGATTTCTTGTGCTGAAATGGGACTTTTGCACATGTAGCATGGGAATTTTACTCCATTAACACTGGCAACACTGCAACGCCATGCACAGTACTGGGCCCACCCTCACGAACAACTTCACGGAATGGACAAACCCACGCTCATTTCAGCAACGCACAGCCATGATTTTGTAAGGAGAGAATTTTTGCGCCATTTCGTTTCAACGCCTTATTCGCAGAGGTGCGTAAATGTCGCGGGTTCAACGACTTACTGGCTAGACTCCACAGTCCTGTATACACTATGTCCTCAGATAATTGTACATTGTCTGCTGATACAGTGAGTGGATAATTGTACATTTTAGAAAACAGCACAGTACTTAGGAAAAGTTTTACTTTATCATGAGCTTCGACAGACTAATCACCAACAACCTTATTCTGATTGCTGCATTCAAGTGAAAGGCGTGTCTGAAGGAAGACACGCTGCCAATAACCACGAAGCACAGCTGCAGATGTACGTACAGCACTGAAACAAAGTGGTGCAAATATCTTCTCCTAGATGCAGTACGTATCTATTGCTACCCTCAGTGAAGAAGGTCTCCAGTGCCCCTTCACGACGGGAATTGTTGGACTCGGGAGCTCGCCCCTCCCCCCTCCCCATGCCACCTCGACCAATCACGACCCTTTGACGTCGGTGCTGGTCGCCCGTAGCACAGAATATTCAAGAATACAGAAGTTAAACAGCCGGAAGTACGGTAAACTCGGTCACGCACGCCAGAAAAAAAAATGGCTTCAATGGCCAGCAACATGGCGGAGACGACCATCGCCAATCAGCGTTAAGGGTGTTCAAGTGGCAGAAATGCATAGTTTTATATTTGCACGACATAATGTTCGTTTGATAGAACGACATAATGTTCGTTTGATAGAACGACATAATGTTCGTTTGATAGACGTTACCTGTGTCTACGTTTTCCACTTGTAAAAGTATTTCAGCTCTCACAGTTTTTCCACAGCAGCAGGCCGTAGACAGAATTCTCAAGTTACGGGAACATAGTAATAACAAAAACAAAGCGTCTTACTCGAATGAAATAATTTACACTGAAATTAGATATTGTTACCCATATGCTAAAATATTTAAAAACACGCAATAGTATTTTTTTTTGTATTTGAAAAAAATTGCCATAAATAAAGTAGGCTAAATTGTCGTCATTTCCAAATTTGAAAAATAATTCAAAGGAATCTCATCGTGTGTTTTTAAATATTTTAACATATTGCCCACAGTATCTCATTTCAGTGTAAATTATTTCATTCGAGTAAGACGCTTGGTTTTTGTTATTTCCATGTTCCCGTAACTTGTAAATTTAGACTTTGTCATGTCGCTATGGGAAAACTAAAAGGGTAAAAATATTTTTACAAGTGGAAAATGTAGTCAGAAGTCACGTCTATAAAGTCATGAAATTTGGCCACGTGAACGGCCTTAAGGCAGCTGCCCTGCCAGCCGGCAGCCAGGCAAATACGAAACCTGCAGCAACATGCAGGAACCAAACATACACGGGGCTGGTATCAACAACCTCGGGCAACCAATAAGCGGCGAAGTTCGCCCGTATTAAATGGGCCGCCACGTCATTTCACGTCTGTATTACTGTTCAGCCAGTGCCCCAACTCCTCGTATATTTGTATAGGTCGTTCTCGGTAAAGTTAGCACTATAGAAACCTTGGTAATATATATCCACAGCCAATTTGTATATTAATTCCGCCATTTTTCATTATTACAGATTGCGATATGTACCGGAAATGTATTGTGCCAACATGCCTTTTAAAACACTGCAGTTTCTTGCAACATGTATAGGCCCGTTCACAATCGGCATGAGAAAAATAACATAACTTACTCAGCATAACATGCGAAATTGTCCGTACACATTCACTACGAAATATATTGTGTCCTGACCAATCAGAAAATAATCAATAAGAAAAGAACTAATTTGTTATCGGACGAACATTTTCCGCGCCAACAGCACTTATGACGTTTCACATTCTTATTGGCCGGCATGAAAAACTTGGCAAGTTACGCCACGTAAGTCGAGCCAAGTATTCATTGTGAACGCCACCATTCGTATCAGAGATATTCACTTTCTTATGCTATGTTTTTTTACTTGCGCCATGTCGATTGTGAACGGGGCTTTAAATTGGGTGATATATGTCTCTGCTGACCAATAACAGGTATCGTGTATTACAATTGCGGTATTCTTAGTGCAGATTACTACTGAACATGGAACTTATAATTCTGAATGGGGCCTAATAGAAAGACGGGGCACCATAAAGCAGCATATTAGAACCGATGTTGTTTCTTATCTACATCAGTGATCTTCCCCTTGCAATAGACAGCGGAGACAGAATTCTTTTTGCGGATGATACCACAGCACTATTATGGGGGAGACAACGAATCTACTCTGAATACTAATGCTCAAGGAGACCAGTATATTTTTTGTCAATGACGATTTGTAACGAGATGCAACATTTAAGAGGAAATAAATTTTAAAAAACACAAACAATCACTGATTTAGAAAATTGGTTCTACTTCTACACCAATAAAATAACTCTGAACATTTCAAAAACCCACTTTATCATATTTGAAAGAAATTCAACCAGAAGACAACTCTCCGCATACTAACTGACAATAAAAAATAGCTACAGAAACTGATACAATGTTATTGGCCTTGAAATTGACAGCAAACTAAACTGGAAAAAACACGCACATTAAGTCTTAAAAAAACTGCCATCGACCTACTATGTAATTGGGTGTCTGAAAGACTGACTTGGTAAAGACACATTGAAGACCGCCTACTATGCACTCTTTCACTCAATCACGACTTATATGTGATAGAAGTCTGGGGACATACAACAAGCTGCAAACAAATGCTCAAGTTGTAAGCCTTTATTTAAGTGTTATTCTCCCCTTTTACAGCGAATATGTTCTTAGAAATAGACAAAATGTATGTACCAAAATATGTTAATTCACTTTGACACGAAATAATATCAAATATTATAATATGCTACCTAATCGTGTTAAAATCTTGTCTCAGAAGAAATTAGAAATTTTTTTTACAACAGATGTGTTTACAATGTTGAGGAATCATATAGGATGGTCTTATTTTGTTATTACAGGAAATTCTGACGTGTCTCATTCACTTTGCAGCGTTTTTATGACAAACAAATATATATAAACACACGTAGAAGACGGGAAAAATTTGCGGGGTCACAGACCTGTAGGATAACCTTTATATACAAACATTCTGTGACACACATATTGCCTGTTAGCTGACAGTACTTACATTATCGAATTTTTTTTCTTTTGGTTAGTATTGACTCAAAGTCAGCAATGCAAACGTGAGAAACATATCTGGTCAGTAGCGAAAGTAACACAAACATAAGGTTCTACCTAAACACACGACTTAAACCAAGATTTTACAGAAAATTTCTTCACAAATCTAAATATACAAGTGCAATAATTCAGGGGCGTCATTTGGGGCTACAAGGGGGGGGGGGGCAAATGCCCCCCCTTGATTTAGAATTTTATGTATATAAATATATTTTTTTGTATTTTTTAATGTAAATAATGCTAACTTAAGGAAATAAAACTGAAGTTGTATTATTAAAGTATCTAATTTATACATACTTAATTAATAAAAAAGATGCATCAAGGCCACTGTCGCCAGAAAACAAAATCTTGCCCCCCCCCCCCCTTATAAAAACCTGAAATGACACCCCTGCAATAATTTCATTGCAAAATCATAAACATGCCTGTAGTAATATCACCCACGTAACAAACACTATAATTTTAGTCAACCATAACTCATTGGATAAAAACTTCAATTTGACAACGGAGGTAAAGTATAGCGTGTTTGAAAAGCGGAGACCCATTTTTAAACTGAAGTGTCTACGCCACGACAGACTCACAAACATGGGACGATACCGTCCAATGATAGTAGGTAAACAATATAAACGCGAATAGACAGTAGGGCACGCCCGTGGGTGGGCGGTACGTTTGGCACCGACTAGTGATTTTCAAATCCGTTTCGCACGCGTAGATTGGGCAGTTATCTCGCAAAACACAGTGTTGCTGAAACAGCGGGCATTTACGTAAACACTACAGCAGTATGCCACCTGCGCGAGGAGCGCATAACCACCAACGTCATTCACCGACTAAAAGGTTACAGTACTTGCTAAAGTCGAGTTGAGTCCTAGTCAAATGAGAACCGAACCGATTTAAACACACACCTAGCAGAGATGTGTTTGTTCGTGGGGAAGCTAATTAACTCAGCCCGAGAACAGCCGTCACGTCCTAAGATACGTTATTGATTCTTCACGAACGACAGGGCACACACATCACAGCATGCACGGACGATTGCTTCCAATTCGGGCCGGGACGATTAACGTGCCTGACCGAGACGGTAATCACAGCAACCATGTTCGGCTTCTATTCCACTGCCATTCGTGGGACTAACCGCTCGTTGACAGCGGCCCACGTCGTGCGCGGGACACAGCTAGATGGCATGCAGTACTCACCAGAGCCGGGGAAATCCACGAGGAAGGCGCCACGGGACACCGTCAACACAAACACTTGTCCAAACAATACGTAACGCGACCCCCACAGCTCGGCGCGGCCTAATGGCGGCCAACCTTAGCCTCGCCTCTCGACCGCTCGATGCGCGACTATCGACTGTCAGCTGGTTGGCTGCGAGCGCAGGCGTACTGGGGCTGCGAGTGGTGGTGGGGATACAGTTGGCAGTTTACCCGACAGATGGCATCACGTGCCAGTTGACTGTGCCCGTGGCGGGAGAACGGAGAAAGAAACGAGATGTTTTTAAAAAAAACGCTCATAGTCAGCGACAGTGATGCACCCATTTTTTTTTTTGGAAGAGAGGTTGGACCCCTGCCCGAAAATGAGTGAAAAATATTTGAATAATGGTTATTCTTTCTGCTTAGGCAAATAAATAATTGTTATGATTTAAAACTATAATGCTGTAAATGCCAAATCATTACTGGCCGGAAAATTTCGCAGATTCAATTACCTGCATGCTAGAATCCCCTGACAATGCACATTCAAGCCCCGTCTATTTGTTCGTTGTCTGTTGTTCCACTGAGCAGCAGCTAACTGACAAATGATCGGGGCTTCAATATGCATAGGACAGTGCATTATAACACGCAAGTCATTGAGTCCACGAAATTTTCCGGCCCCTACAAATCACACCACAAAACTTTGTCATGGAAAGTCAAAGGCTGTTGTCAAAGAGGTCCAGAAGCCACCCCCTCCCCTAGCTCCTTTACCTTACGGAAACAACGAAGTAATATAAAAAAACCTTACAATGTGATCTGACACTTTGAGGAGTGTGACCGTCTACATTTTTCCCAGCTACAAATACCAATGTCGATATATTTGTAAATGTGGGAGGAAAAGAAAGTGCGTGGTAGGAAGGGAGATTAATTCCCATTCCCCCTTTCTCAAGGGTTTACTGAAGGGTGGCAGCCACCCCCATGTTGGCACTAACCTGTGTGTGCACATGCGCACACGAAGGTTTCTGACAAAAATATTGCGGGGAAAAGTTGACTGTCTGCTAGGTTCCAATATAGTATCTACTTGTCCGATGGTCTTATGCCGTTACTCGTGTTATCACATTTAAGAGGCTGCGACATCTCTTTTGTTAATAATACTCGTATTTTTTAATAAATAAAAAAGAAATGTCGAAGGGCATTCTGTTGCACTTGCCCTCGACAGTGATGAAGCTTGGTTATTTTGGCACCAGAAAGTACTATTATCATGTTAGCTTCACGCTCACAGCTATAGGGAAATCACGCACTAATACTTTACGAGTTTAACTATCCACTTGTCGACAACACGACACTATATCACACCAGTCCCAGTGGTTGGTGGCAGCTTCACTCCCCGTCGATATACCTACACGTAATGTATTAATTATGGCAACAACTTCCCTCCGGGTCCGGAGCCCAGCTAACATAGATACACACGCCCTGCCGCCAGCTCAATTATTTGCAACTATTCAGTCGGGGTGCACTCAAGTTATGGGAACTTCGGTTCCCGGTCACGTGACTGCACGGCCTCGATGGCATATGAGAAATCGGCGGCGGCTTTATAGAAACATCCCTATAAGGTTGCGTTAGTGAATAAAATCGATACTGGGAGTTATTTGATGAGGGTGAACTTTAATCTTAACATTTAAATTAGTCTCATTATTTCATAGTTACTCTACAATTTTTCGAATACAATGTACGTAATGAAAGGTAAATTACGTCCCTATTGAAATATTTTCAATTAAATCTTGCCAAAATTTTAATCAGGAAGGAATTAAGAAAAATCCCAAATAATAGGGCCCGTTAGTTTTCGCGAAAAGGTTTTTGCCACACTTTGTTTCATTGTCTTACGTGCACACCTGCAGCACAGACGTGAAATGACGTGGCGGCTTGTTTGATACGGGCGAACTTCGCCGCTTATTGGCTGCCCGAGGTTGTTGATACCAGCCCCGTGTATGTTTGGTTCCTGCATGTTACTGCAGGTTTCCTATTGGTCTGGCTGCCGACTAGCAGTTTTAGACTGATTGGGGGCAGCCTTTTCCGCCATGTTGCTGGCCAGGAAAGCCGTTTTGCTGGCGTGTGTGGCTGAGTTCGCTGCCCTACAGTCTATTTCACTTCTGTATTACTAAATATTCTGTGCCTGCAGCTCAACTTCATGATTATTGGCGAGTGTTTTTGTGCAGAGTTATTATTAATTTGACTGGGCCAATCAGTACATGGATAACTGTGACACAACACGTCTGTGATTTGCGGGTTTAACCTCCAGACGTTGTGTGTTACGGCATCCAATCACTGACCACATAGCAGAGATGCAGGTGCGCACGTAAGCCACTGAAACAAAGTGATGCAAACATATTTTCGCGAAAACTATCGGGCCCTACTAATAATACGTGACGCAGGCCTTTAACTGGGCCAAGTAAGTGGTACGCCAATACTGACAATTTGTTAATCATTTATGCCGTCAGAAGTTATCGTCGTCCATCATCTAACCGTACAAGGCGCAACTGACTAGAGCGTTTTGGAGACTACTTTGGCACTGAACATTAAGTGTTTGCATATTTGTTTTACTTATTCAGACATACGAGTAATGTAAGGTAGGGTCGCGGTACTCTCGCATCCCACCTAGGCGAACCGGGTTTGATTCCCGGCGGGTTCGGGACCGGATATTTTGCACGTGGGTAACGTGGCGGACGTTGTCTGCACCGCTGGAACTCCCACGCCTTTCTCATTCCGTCGCTTCTCCACGCTCACTCCTCGGGCCAGAGGGCGACAGGAATGTCTCGCTAGTCGAGCAGCCGGGCAAACCTTCGCCTCGGCCTTCTATCATACACACCACCCTATAGGTGCCCGGTTGGCGCAGTGGCTAAGGCCTAGAGCACCCAAGGTCATCTAGATTCGATTCCAGGCGGAGTCGGTTCCCGGATTTTCGCATGAGGTGTACTAGGCGAAGCCGCTGGTCAGCGGGTTTTCTCAGAGATGTCTCTTTTTTTCGCCTCTTCGTTACGACGATATTCCATACTCACACCACGTCACTCCAGTGGCGGCTCGAGGGTTGTTGGCAAGGAGTGCACAAGTTGGCAAGAACCATAGGTGTGCTCACCGTGGGTGCAAAGGGTGTACCTACACCCCAATTGCACTGCAATCTGCTGCCCGCGCATGAGAAGCTCAAAAGCGACGGAGCAGTAAGGTCGACCTTGAAGCGCGCATCAAATGCCGCGTCGCCTCAACCAGCCAAGCGCTGAACTAGCGTGCAAACTTCCCGCCGAACTGTTTTTACTATGGGACTTTCAGCGACAACACTATCATTTCATCTTACGCGGCGAAAGGGAAAGAGTCGCTCTACAGGTCTATAATATTCAGAATATCGTGCAAATGATTACTCTTACATAAAAATCAGCGTCTAAAGTCCCGATTCGGTCACATTCACACTCAAAAAAATACTTGTTAGGAACGATAACAGTTAATGGCAAAATTATACACCTGTACTAAGATCCTTAAATGCTTTTCGTAGCCTAACCGCGTGATATCATGTTGGTTTTCGAATAAAATCAGGATTGTTAAAGGTCTGCACGCCTTTTCACGATTCTAGTAGACGGCGCCCTTAAGCCATAATTAATCCTAAAAACGTTACAGTTTCTTACAGAAGTCAATGCTTTGGTTCGGAAACTTCTTAAATAGGGCCATTTTGCATCTTAAAATCCAAATTTTCCAGGGGAGGACCGCCGGACCCTCCCCCCCCCATTTTTTTTTTTTTTTTTTTTGCTTTGGGTGTGTGCACTTATACGTTCTAAGGCATGCAATCCCTTTAACCTAAACCAGCACACACCTATGACGAGAACTGTACACTGTTGTGAAACCGCCATCGTATATCAATGACCATAAACTATGTACTGGTTACTTATTGTGTTGTGTGCTGTCAGTAATAAACGGCACCTACATACCAGCGTATCATTGGCTGTAACGTCAACTAGTACACAACCGTATATAGTTCTCTGCAACTTGTGCCCTACCTGCCAGCAACCTACGAGTCGCCACTGCGTCATTCCTTACCAGCGTTAAAGACCTAAATGTTAAGTGCTGACCAAAAGTTCTTCATTCATTCACTGTAGCCCTGCTAGAAGGCAGGAACATGAAGTGGATTTAAGTTCATGATTAATCAACTAAGCCCTTTAAAACAAATAACTTTATAATCTTGAATTGGGAAGAAATTAAGAACAATCCAGCATGACTGGTGACAGCGTCCAGCTCAGCAATGAGGCGTGCAGTCTTCGAAGGATCTTTTAGTTTGCAGCATTAGATTCCATAACTGTCCTAGAGAGTCCCTGTCCAGGAGTAATGTATCAGAGAGACGTGTATTCTACTGCCTAGTCATCTTGACATCACTGGGCAGGGACGAGCGTAATGAGGAGGAGAATGGAGGTGGAGTGAGTGAGTGAAGAGGTTTTGGTCAACACTTAACATCGAGGTCTTTAGCTCTGGTGAGGGATGATATGATGTGAGTATGGAAGCAGCGCCGGAATGAATGGGCGGGGGAAACGGGAGATCCTAGAGAAAACCCTCTGACCAGCGGCATCGCCCGGCACAATTCCCACATTCGAAAATCCAGGGACCGACCCCACCGGGAATCGAACCCAGATAACCTTGGTGGGAGGCGAGAGGTCTGACCCCTTGGCCACCGCGACCCTTGAATGGAGGTGGAGCAGGTCCATGGCAGTGGTAGCAGTTTGCAGGGCAGCTAGTCAAGTGCCAGTCAAGCAATGTCTGACAACTATTGCTGCATATCCTGAACATAATCTTATTAGTCCTTCCAAATTTTTCAAGAGTCTTCCCTGATTTTCAGAAGTCTCAGGCAGTATGAACCAACATGGGTTGTGTATTTTCTTGACATATCTCAACTGAAGCTCTTCTGTTAATTAAATTTGTTTTCATTCTGTCGCTGCTAATTCCGAGGTGTTGCCAAGTGAAGTCTAGAATGCTGACTAATCTCCTGCGTAGTTCACCGATGTATTCTGGGGTGGCTACTTCTTTCTATAAATCATCCAAATAGTAAGTCAGAAGGGAGACGGACAGTTTCTTCTTAATTGCATATTTGAAGGTGTTACTTTGTCCATTTGAGAACTGCCGAACTGTGAGTGAGAACAATGCCACCTCAGAATTCCAGTATTTTTTGTTTTTCAACACTGAAACTGAGACATAACATACATATCCACGGTGTTGGCGAGTCCTTTAACTTACCACATCCAACTAAGGTGTAGTGCTGTGGTTGGTACCTTCCTTATCCCCAGAATCTTGGTCACATCTTGGAACAATGTAGCCACAACACGTCTTTTTTGGTCTGAATGAAGCTCAAGATCTCGGTAAACCAAGTTCTTAAAGTGCATCAACTATGTATGGGGTTTTTAGTTTGGGTTTAGTATGAACTCAGGCCACTTGGTGTAGTACTGTGGTCTTTGCCAACACACAGGTACTGGTTTTCCTTTTCAGTTGTTGGCAAGGGACTAAGTTCCTTCCAAATGATATAACAACATTGTGTTTCTGAAGGTGTCCTTTACTTTCTTGCTGCACAAGCACATGTACTGCATCACTTCCCCACATCTATCCGAAAGCAGCCAGTAGAATATAACACCCGCACTGTTGACTGTCTTAGCTTAAATGTTCACCGATCACAATTCTGTACAGCGCCTAAAGCTGGCTGTATGCTATGCCCAATTCCGTAGCATATTTTATTCCCATTTTCTGTTACCGTCATCTGGGGTAACTTGCAACACATGGGGTAGCTGGAAAGAATATTTAAAGAGTTTTTATTATACACATAGAGGTCGTAAGAGATAAAACAAAAATTAATGACACATCAACAACAGGAGCCAATAGAATTATGTTCAGTTAAAGGTACCCATATATATAGTAAAAATTCTTGAAATATTGTTTCAAGTCACCCCAGATGACGGTAGTGTTTCTGCTTTCGTATATGCCAGATTCCAGCACCCCTCTATAGGGTCTAGCTATGGGCTAACCAATTTTCATGCCCATAGGAATATTCAAAAATTTAATAAAATATGTTCCATTTTACTGTCATGGCAGAATTCTGCTATACCCAAAAACTCATTTTGTCAAGATGGTGGGTCCTCGAAAAGGCTTAACAACCTCAAGCATTATATTATTACGGTTAATTATCCAAAAATTAGGTTGTCTGCAGGATGTGACTGTGCTCAAAATGACTCTTTAGTGTTGTAAGTACAAATCATCCTCAAACACTCATAATAAGACTGTAAATTCAACTTCAAAATTATGTATCTGTATACAGTAGTAGTACAGTAGCTAGCTAATATTATTTAACTTGTCCCAACTGTTGTGTTTTGTGGCTGAGTGGGTAATGGCACTGATTACAATATGCAGCTCCTTTTTTTTAAATTCATGATTCAAATATCCCACATATAAAATTTAATTTATATAGTATGTTACGGATCTAAATAAATGAAGCTTTTGCTACTAGAAGTTTACTTCTTTTTCCTATATGTCAAACTACGTTACATTTTATCATTGCCAAAGTACATTTGGCTGTGGTGGTTCGTAGTATCAAGAAGAGATGGTGTTAGCTACTGAAACAATTTTATTTTTCACTAATCCACTATATCAAAATCCAGTAAACACAAAAACAATGCTGTGTGCGACTGATGGGAAGAGCCCTGCCAGGAATGCGGCCGAGTAGAGGTGCGGTGACGCCACAAGGGACACGGAGGCAAGGGAGCATGCGCTAATACGCAAAGTAAAAATATATACTGGACTCGACAAATACAATGTTGTTTCCTAACACTGCAAAATACAGATTTATGGCAGTTGGAACTTTAGTTGGGACTGTTGCAACTTTCTTCTCGTGAACATACAAGGCACATTTCAAATTTCTGATTACCCATCTATCGAAATCATCCACAATCATGGTAGTGTATTTCCGCCAAACACCGCTTTTTTTTACCAGGCTTAGATAGTGAACTGTTAGTATCTGTTGCATTTCGTACTTGATATACCTCGCATATTCAATTTGCAGTGGCTTGGCTTACACCTACTAACACCGGCATGACGTGTTGCTTGATTCAAAGGCAATGCTTATCTACCTTCTTTGGTTCTTTTGTCACACTTCTTAATAACCGTACTTATGATTTTGCGACCTGCACTGTGTATTACTTTTTTCTTTTTAGTTTCACTAGAAAGCATTCATAAAATAAAGAATACTGTTAACAGTTGCCAGATGATCAAAGATACCTGTAAAGACACTAGTAATTTTTATTTCAATAGAAATACAATTTAGATGCACTCACCTATACAAACATTTACATTTGAGTGTGATATGAATGTGTCACACGTTCCTAATCAACTTCGACGTGTAAAGAAGAGGACCGATGTTTGTGCGCATGTCTTCACAATGCTGAGGCTACAAGGAAACTGCAGCAGCTCCCCCTTTTTTCCAAGGAACCTGACCACCACCACCCCTTACCCGTGTCTAAGGCTCTTCCCGTCAGTCATGGACAGTTTTCAATACTGTAAGATTTTGTAGTAACTTTTGACTGTTCAACTAGAGTGCAAGACAAAAAAATGCTCACCTGACACTGTTAAAGCAATGTAATTAGCTATTGTCCATTCAGTTCTGAAAAGTATGTAATTATATGTCGAGGAGCATCTAAACATTCAAAAAAATTAATATGCACCATACATGCCATAAAAGCTCCAACATCTAGTAAACATTTACAACAGTTCAAAATCCTTATGCTGCCTTGTTTATACACATCACACTACATTTTTTGCATTAACAAATATAAAATTTTCTCAAAATAAATATATCCACTCCCACGATACAAAAAATAAAACTTATTTATGCACTAAATTGCACCAAATTAAATTATATGAATATAGCTCATCTCTTGCAGCAGTAGGCTAAAACTAATCAACAAGCTATTTCAACACCTAAAATTAATAAGAAAAACAAAGAAGATAGAATTTTTAAAAAAAAAAAAAAAAAAAAAAAAAAAAACGGAAGATTATTACATTAAAGAAGCCATTTATGATGTGAATAAACTACCTCAGTCTCTCTGCCTTGCTCAACTCATTTTGTGTGTGTACTTAAACATAAAATATTTTCATTTATTGTCTCATGAATCAAAATTTCTATTGGTGGTTGACAGGTCAAGTATACAATCCATCTATTAACCAAACTTGTATACCTTCTGTGACTATCCACTGTTTCTGTAGTTGTGTTATATAAAGCTCATGGTCTTGTATACTCACGGTTCCTCTCATCGCATTCGTAAAATCGCTACCTTCGTAAATTCGATAGCGGCTTATTTTTGCCCCCCCCCCCCCCAAAACAAATTAACAGAAAATTTTTAAATTGCATTTTTTCTGCAAAGTGTCTCTAGGCTCCGACTTCCGTAGCGTTTTGCGGGAAATTAATTAACGTAATAATGTAAACATAAATTGATATCAGTAGCCAGACGTCACACTGTTGGGCGGTAGATATGACCGACCCTTGTCCCCAAAAAATGAGAAAATCGAGATTCCGAGTGTCTTCTCTCGAGCGAATAGACCGACTCCCGTAGCATTTAACGGAAAAATAAAGCAAGTGATAGTTTAAATATAAATTTATATCAATAGTCAGACGTCTTATGATCAAAAGAACACCGCTAAATAATAGATATGACCAATCCTTTTCCTAAAAAAATGAGAAAATCAAGATTCCCAGTGTCTTCTCTCGAGCGAATAGACCGACTCCCGTAGCATTTAAC
>PNEQ01017413.1:55138-66311 GCA_003012365.1 Medauroidea extradentata | reverse complement strand
TGACTTGTCTGTAGAAGTCATTATTTTTCCTATCATATGAATTCTGTTTAAATATACTTCTTATGACTTCTACAGGCGTTTGGTTTCCATTTGGTCAGTAGCTCTAGTAATAGAGATATTGGTTGGCTTTTTCCTATATTATCTCATCCTTTATTAAAGTGAAAGAAAAGGTTTCACAATATTTTTTTCTTTACAATGTATTTATTGAAAAAATGGGAGGTGGAAAAATGTATGATATATACATTTTAACAATTAGAAATTTTTCAAATAAAAAAAAACACACGTAAGAATGACATATTTATTTTACTAAGGAACATGGCGCATTCATTCCACGTAGCCAGATGCTTTGAGTGGATTCATTACATATAGAGTAACACTTAACTTCTTCGGATTAACCTTAGCTCACATAAATGCTTTATTGCACTTCTCCGCCTTGCTAATTCTTGTAATTTTATGATTTCTGAAGCACTTGTCAGAATAAGCACTATGTATAAAGTTTATAAAAATTATGACAGTTGAGCATGTGCAGTTAAGTTTTCTCCTACGTTTACGGTAAAAATACTCAGGTGCTAGGATATAGATTCACTGGCCTAAATACAAATTCCAGGAGCCACGAGGTTTTGAACGAGTAATACACGGGTGAGGAACGTGAGTGTATAGATTGTGACAAACTGTCGTGCGCTGTTGTCACGGTATGTATTGAGGCTTACGGTCGTCACTTTGATACAGGAAATAACTTACTGCGAACAATCATCTGCTATGCGTTTCAGATACATAAGTCTCTTATACCCATAATTATACTTTCATTCAACTGACAAAAAAATAATAATTTCTCAGTCAGTCAGCAGAACCATGCATAATTTTTTGATAACGTACCATAATTATAATGCTACAACACCAGTGTTTAAATAATTGTTTATTATCTTTGCAACCGAGCGACGTGGTTCAACGGTAACACGTTGGATTCGCTTTCGGGAGGAGCCGGGTTCGATTTTCGCCTCTCCGTGGCACAAATACGTAATTTTATATTTGCATGACATAGTGATCGTTTTTGAGACGTTACTTGTAGCTACATTTTCCACTTATAAAAAATTTTTAGCTCTCACAGTTTTTCCAATAGCAGCATGCCAAAGTCAGAATTCGCAAGTTACGGGGACATAGTAATAACAAAAACCAAGTGTGTTACTCGAAGTAAATAATTTACACTGAACTTAGTTATTATGGGCAATCTGCTTAGTTACTGGAAAAAAACACAAAACGGTCCTTTTGTATTTTTTAAAAATTTTCATCATTCTAAGGAATCTCCCTGTGTTTTTTTTTTTTTTTTTTTTTTTTTTTTTTTTTTTTTTTTTTTTTTTTTTTTTTTAATATTTAGCATATTGCCCATAATATCTAATTTCAGTGTAAATTATTTAATTCTAGTAAGACACTTGGTTTTTGTTATTACTATGTTCCCGTATCTTGCCAATTTTGAATTTGCCATGTCCCTTTGGGAAAACTATGAGAGCTGAAAGTGGAAAATGTAGTCACAAGTAACGTCTATAAAACGAACACTGCCGTGCAAATGTAAAATTATAAATTTTTTGCCACGTGAACGCCCTTAACAAAGACCGTAGGGCCGACTTCCCTCCCGGATCTTGTCCTTGTGTAAAGTTGTGTGCAACCGTTTCTAATGACATCGCTGTTGACGAAACGTAAAAAATATACGCAACTAGGCCCGGGAGATAGCGCGTCACTATACAAGGATTCTCCTTGTATCGTTTTACCCATGGTTCTTATTGCGGGATGGAGTGGCATCCCACCGCCAACCTTCAACATGGAGGACCGGAGAAGAATGAAGGGTGATATCACGTCGGAATTTGGGTGAGGGGAGTGAAACCAAGAGTGGAGAGATGTAGCCAGCTGAAATTAGCCAGTCACCATACTTCCCTAACCACAAAAGTACACAACAGACTGGTGATTTTGAACGTATTATGCTCTTTAACTGATGTTTTAGGTTGAAAACTCTATATTTTAGCCCTGTTTACACACCTCCTAATTAATATTTCCTCAGTTTTTTAATTAGTCGACCATATTGTCAATAGCCACGTCAAGCAGTTGTTTGGTTATAATTCCCGGCGACATGCTCCATCTGGACGCTTCTAACATCTTTGGATGACATGAGATGAGACCCCGATAGATGGACGAACCATGTTATGAAAGGGCAGGTGAAACGGAAGTGTCCCGAATAAACAATGCCTGCCGGCGAACGGCAACGTCTACCCCGATTCCCACACGCGAAAAACCCGGAACCAACCCTGCCGGTGATTGATCCTGGATCGCCTTGATAGAAGACGTGTGGTCTGACCACTCGGCCACCACGGTCCCGCCGACGAACCGTAAAGCCAATAAGATAAAATATTACCCTGAATTATACGGCACGATCCTAGGATGACCACAGCAAAAAAAGTAAAGCAAATGTAGCCAAACATTTAACACTGATTAAAGAAGAATTTTTTTTTTCAGACTCCAAAGAAATTTCTTTATGGGGTTGGTACGACTTATTAAATAATTGAGCCCATATATACCATTATGACTGATTAGTTTTGTGAAATTTGCATTGCGCAATATTCGATCTTGTTGTGTAAAAACATACAAAAATTATTTCCTAGTTGTTTTTGTGACCGTATCCCATATTCTTTGGTGTGATGCCACAAAACAATAAAAAAATCTTTAATAACTTTAAAAAAAATAATAATATAAATGAACATCCTTAAAATAGGCAGATGTCGACTGCTTTCTTAGGCCTTGTCCTTGGATAAAATATGTGCGTACCCGTCTCAAATTATATCTCTATCCACTAGACGTAGCGCCCAACAAAAAAAATAAAGCATAAGCTAAAGAAATAATTTAATTTAAAAAACTGAAACTTGGTCAACACTAGATAATAATATAAAATTTTACAACGGAATTTTTAAACGGGGTACTCGGTACATGGTCTGTGGTGATACGAACAAAACTTTTCTTGCCATATTCCTCAGTGGCAAGGATGGTATCACTGCAAGAAGGGTAACCAGTACCCGCCATTTTGGAATAATTGAACTTCTGCATTTCATTTGGCCTACAAATATTCTATAACGTTTTCTGCTTCAACAAGGCAAAGGAAATAGTTTCTTACATTGTATACAGTTGGCATTGCTCGACTACTATTGCTTACGGGCGTTCACGTGGCAATAATTCATAATTTTATATCTACACGGCATAGTGATAACTTAATAGAAGTTACTTGTGCCTACATTTTCCACTTGTAAAATTTTTTTTAACTCTCGTAGCTTTCACATAGTGACATGACAAAGTCAAAATTTGCAAGATACTGGAACATGGTAATAACAAAAACCAAGTGTCTTACTCGAATGAAATAATTTACACTGACATTAGATATTATGGGCAATATGCTAAAATATTTGAAAACACGCAATGAGTTTCCTTTGTACTTAAAAAAATATATGAAAATGAAACATTTAACTTCATTCATGGAAATTAAAAAAAAAAAGTCCAAAAGGACCGTTGTGTGTTTTTAAATATTTTAACATATTGCGCATAATATCTCATTTCAGTGTAAATTATTTCATTCGAGTAACGCACTTGGTTTTTGTTATTACCATGTTCCCGTAACTTGCGAATTCTGACTTTGGCTTGCTGATATGGAAAATCTGTGAGAACTAAACTATTTTTGCAAGTGGAAAACGTAGTCACAAGTAAAGTCTATAAAACAAACATTATTCCGTGTAAGTTTAAAATTATGTGTTATTGCCACATGTAGGCCTACATCCTTAAACTTTACCTGTGACCATCCGTAAAAAATTACTTTTTTCCTCCTGAAGGTTACTGGTCAAAAACTAAGAAATGTAGTGAAGATCTGACAATCTGGTAACGCTAGAGACTAATATCTGTGCCATGTCAGACGCGAAATTTTAATAAATCGCATTGTATGGAACTTACAGCGAACATTTAAGAATTCGAATATGACAGGTACTTATCCGCTTTAAAAACAAGCAGCTTCGTATTGCTCATAACCTTACTCATCAGCTGTGACTCAACAGCGATCATATGTTGTTGCCTGCTGGAGTCGACGCAGGGGGGAGGGCAAAGATACGGCTTTGCCAAAAAAACAAGAACGTGCTCTTCTTGCCAGGAACCTGTCCCTTATAAATAGACAGCGCCTACGAAATTGTGTAAGAAGAGGAAAGTGGACAGCAGAGAAAATAGAGGAGGGGAAAGAGGCCGAGAAATAAACATGCGGAGCAGATAAATTACAGGCAACACCGTAATCCCTCCCTTGCGTCGCCCAGAAACGTCACAACGGCGCGTGTTTCGTAGTCTTCGGGCGTCCGTGCGTCCGTGAAGGCTAGGAGAGGGAGTCGTAGATAAACAAGCGTTCAATTCTTCAATTAAGACACACATTTTTTGAAAGCCAATATAGAAAAACTGCAAAACAGCAATCATTGATAATTATATTTGCCAACTTTATGAACAAGCATTTACCCTGATACATTTGTTAAGGGGGCGGTTTACCTCAGTTTTCAACGTCTTTTATTATTTCTATATTTGTATCAGATATATTATTTTTCTTATTTTAGACATAAATTGTGACTAATACTTCCTCTTAGGAAATTTTTGTATCTCTCATAGTTTTTGCGTAATGAGTCGTAAACGTAAAAATTTGCACTTTACGGTTTTATACACGCCACTAAAACCAACTGACATACCAAACCGAAAAAATTCATAGTATGTAACAATGTTGTAGGCTGTGATTTGACACATATAAAAACAAAAAATATATAGTTTCGTTATTTTAAAAAATTGTTGAAATTTTTAAATTTTCATTTCAAAATTCTGATTTTTTTTTCTTAAATACAAAAACACTTTATTTTTGTTTTATATATGTCAAATAATAGCCTATAACATTGTTATACATTGTGAAATTTTTTGGTTTGGTATGTCAGTTTGTTTTAGTAGCGTGCGTAAAACCGTAAAGTGCAAATTTTGAAGTTTACGACTCATTACGCAAAAACTGTAAGAGATACAAAATTTGCTAAGAGAAAGATTTAATCACAATTTATGTCTTAATTAATAAAAATAATATCTGGTACAAATATAAAAATAAAAAAAGACGTTGAAAACTTAGGTGAACCGCGCCCTTAAGGCCATGCACTCTAGTTTCTACTTTTTTTTTTTTAGCGGTATTAATTTTTCACGCCTAAACGATAGCAGGTATCAAAAATTGGTCTGGCAGTTTTGTTTAAAATCGTCTTCTCCATGTTGGCTGTAAATAGTATGGTTTTAGCTAATTAGGTAATTAACGAAGTTCTAGTTAATTTACGGTTTAGTCGACCAGTATAATTTCTTGCTTTAAAAATTTCAGCCATCAAGTAAAACCCCATTTTAAACTAAACTGAAAGACAGATTTTTGATATCTTCTCTCGTTTAAGTTTAAAAAAATTATTATCGCAATTAACAGCAGAAACTAAAGAGCATAGCCTAAAGCGTGATTTCTTACGACGCTATTAAATGTACGAGATGTTGACTTCAGAAATTGTTCTTCAGCTAAACGTTAATCAAGAAAAATATTTGCTCAGAAAGTTGTCAAAACCTATTGTCTAGGATTGTTGTTTTATTTTATTTATTTATTTTTTATTTTTGCAAACTGACTTCAACAAACCTGCAATTCTGAACTGATATTTCTAGCGCTGAATTATACACCATGTATGCTTAAGTTCTACGTAAATGAAGGAGCGTCACAACATAAATGAGACCTGAGCAATCAGCACCTTGAGCTACAGCTGGGCGTGTTCTCGTTTCAGAAGGCGACCTGAAAGGTGGAAGCCAAGGGCTGTCATTGGCCGGAGGAGACAGAAGGAAATAAGGGACAGAAAATACGAAAAACACCTTTCGCTTGTAGTCGGTTTTCTCACAAGAATAATGTTACTCAAGTTTTTTAATTTAGACACGTCTATAACTTATTACAATATTTCGAAGAAATTCTCTATTTTTCTGTAACCGTATTGATATTCTGGTATCAAAACATTGACTCCAGTAACCAAGATGCGACTTTTGCCTTTGCCTCAAAAACGTTTTACTGTCATATGTATATTATTCTTTGAGAAACAAGAATAAACAATTCATCCTGTAAGGATGCTAATTTATTAACTAGGCACATTCTTTAATCTCAAGTGTATTACTTTATGCATGTAGTGTTCTAGTCAAGAGTAAAGAGTAAAATTTTCAAAAGTAAATTACTTCACGGTTACATATTGTTAGTATAATTATCTGCCGAAGTCAAAATTGGACGTTTTTGTGAAGTCATTAAAAACTAAAACACGTATATGGATGAAACTTTGCAGGTAAAATTTCTGCATCATTGGATATTCGACAACATGCCTATGCTTTCTCTTTTAAAAGGAAAAGGTTCTAAACTACTGTCAAAACGTTTATCAGTTTAGGCACCGCAACAAGAATGACGCAGTTTTCAAATTTTCCAAATAGACGGGGGCAAGGGGAGGCGCTAGAGGGATACATTTTTATGAACTGTATGAACACATTGTTCGATAAGAAACAAAATAACCTTCAAAAGCCTGTGACATTTTACAAAATATTTAGTACTTTTACAAAAAGAATTCTTGAAAACTGGTTGCCGAATAAAATTTTTATGTCGCTTCGAACAATTGCTGTAAAATATACAAGAATTTAGTTGTAGAGATACAAAATTAATTTGTAAGAATACAAAATTGTTTGTAAACACACAAATATGTTTGTATATTTCCAAGCATATCCTGTAAAGTTTACACTATTTTTTTGTAAAAGTTACACAGAATTTTTTTGGAAACGACTTCCCAAAGATTTTTTTTGTAAAGGTTCAAATTTTTTTTAATGTAAGTGCTACCTCTGATAAGTTTATTATCTTTAAAATATATAGTGCCATAATATTCTTTCAAAACTAGATATCACGACGTATTTCTTTAATAACGGGTGGAATATGACATTCACATATTTCATATTAACTACTGTACTGTAAAAATGACGGATAGTAAACTTGCCATATTTCATTTTCGTTAGCGTCTTAACGTATCAGCTGTTTTGCCTTCCTGTAAAATCGCATAAGGTTTTGAAAGTTTGCTATTTATTTTGAGACACTGCAGCACGGAAAATCCGATTTTGACGATGTGCGGAAATGTATTAGTAACACGTGCACTGTTTTGAAAATAACGTGCCTGATTCGTCTGGAATTTGTTTTCTTCTCGTAGGTAAATAAGTTTTGAAAATAAGTTAAATTTATTCGTCAAAAGATGATTTCTTCGAACACGCGGCATTGCTGTTTGAACTCTAGGTAGGCAGTCACAATATTCTGAACAACTGTTGCATAGTTTTGTTAAATTTGCTTTTAGTATGTAGTATATTTTTTTTTTTCAGAAAAAAAATTACATACAGTTAGCTAATCAGTTCGATATTGAAAATTAACTTAATTGCATAATTAGCTTTAAAAAATTGTGTATTTTGTGTTGTAAAATTAGCTAACATCGCATACTGTTTTTAACAAAGCTGTCGTTTAAGATTTTAAAAATAATTACATAAAATCATTAGAAATGTTGGTTCGTGGTCTTAACTTTAAGTAGAGAGCTGCACGTTTCGCGTTGTTTTCTAGTTGCAGACTAGGCTGTAAGCTACTGTTCGTTTCCTGTCCGTCTAAAATTTGGAAATTTTTTTACCTCTTTTATAGATTTTTTTTTTTTTTTAGAAAGACAAACATATTTTGTAATTGATTTAAAAATATGTCAAGCAGTGACCCGTGACATGTTTTTTCAGAGTGAATTTTTTTTTATTTCATTATGTTTATTGGTTTTTGCAGCTTATAAGAACAAAGAACATGAAAATGTTGACTTTGAAATGCCGTTATGAGAAAAGTTGGCTGAACTAATTTATTTGTAAGAGGATAATGTACTCCCAGTTAAGGGGGATTGATCCCTGCCAGATCTGTTTTACGGTTTTTCTTATAAATCAGGGAATAGACTCATTGTTTTACTTTTTTCACGCTGACAAGGCATAGTTTATTGTTTCATTCACTTTTTTGGAATCCATATGGCATTGTTTCTGTTAATGTTGCGGCCTCTGTAGTCACTCCCGTAAATAAAGCAATTTTTCCTTTTCAGCTGTTTCCCGTTGCAAAATAATGAGTATATTATGGTTACAGCAATTACAGAAAATCTATTAAGTTTGTACATATGCCTTGACGTGACAAAAATTTTGATACATCGACTGGAACAGAAGTTATCGAGAATAAACATATAAATCCATGGTGGTAGGGATCAATACCCCTTAACGTCTACAAAACTAACGCTGTTTCATATAAATTAAAGTGACAATTTTTCCCCACTTGGACGCTCTTAAGAGGCGCTTGTCGGGAAATTTATATTGTTTCAAACATTTTTATATTTGTACGAGATATTGTTTGTTTTGTAGACATATATGGTGACTATATTAAACTGCAATGAAACATTTTGGTTTGGTATTTTTTTTATAATGGCATATCAAAGTCCATATTTGCATAAAAGTGTTTGCTTTAAAGGAAAACTAACTGACATACCGAACTGAAAAAAAAAAAAAATTCACACTGAATAATTAAGCTGTAGGCTACAAGGTCTTATAAATAAAACAAAAAATTAAATAATTCTGTATTTTTAAAACAATTTTAAATTTTCTAAGTTTTAGTTTCTAATTTCAAAACTTTTTAAATTCAAATATTTTTAAAACATTTTGTTGTTAGGTAGGACATTGTAGCCTATAACGTCGTTATTCCGTATGAATTTCTTCAGTTCGATAAGTCAGTTGGTTTTCCTTTGAATCATAAAACGGTTTGATGCAAATTTGGACTTTGATGCGCTATTATAAAAAAAGTACGAAAGCTAAAACAGTTTTATTACAGTAAAACAATAGTCACAATGAATGTCTACAAAACAAACCATATCTTGTACAAATATAAAACCATTAAAACAAAAATTTTCGGTCAAACGCCCTTTTTTAACATACAATGCCGTGTCTTGCAGCGGGAAACGCTTTGGAAAAAAATTAAATTTCCTCGGTAGAGTGACCAATCTCATGTAAAACAATCAAATACGTACACGACATCACTTAAGGGTGTTTAAGTGCGATAAAATCATAATTTTATATTTATTTGAAGTAATGTTAGTTTTGTAAACGATACTTGTGAGTACAATTTCCTCTTACGAAACAATTTTAACTCGCATAGTTTTCTCATAACGGTGCGTCAAAGTCAAAATTGGCATGTTCTGCTGCCATGCAAATAGTGAAAACTAATTGACTTACGTAAGTGAAATAATTCACTGTGAAGTAACAGGCCACGGGCAACGTAATAAAACATTTTTAAAAAATCCCGTGAACAGTTTTTGTATTAAAATAATTTCTGAATTTTCTACTTTTCCCCTGTACTTTTGCGATTTTTAAACAATTCAAAATATTACGTTATGGTCTTTTAAATACTTTATTGCATATCTCATGGGATGTAATATCACAGTGAATTATTTTATTCAAGTAGGTAGGTTGGTTTTCACTATTTGCATGGCAGCAGAACAAGTAAATTTTGACTTCGTCGCACCGTTATGAGAAAACTATGAAAGCTAAAATTGTTTTGTATCACAAGTATTGTCTACAAAACTAAGACTATTTCATAAAGATATAAAATTATGATTTTATCGCACTTGAACACCGTTAAGGCTTGGTGATCATTGACATCACTGAGAGTGTTCTAGCCAAAAACTTTATTTTATGTCGTCATTGCTATGGTAGTGTTACACCTCATTAATGAGGAATGAATTTTATTTTGTAATAGATCTTAATTGAATGTTGATGTTGCAGTGCTCTGTACTTGGAAACTATGATTTTTACCGAAAAGATGTCTGCACGAATTTGTTTCAACGCCTTGTGTGCACATACGCAACTCTGCTTCATGGTGTTAATGGGATGTTCTAACTTTCAGGCGTATAATGGTACCAACCGCAGAGCAAAAAACAAAGCCGGGCGGTGTCACAGTAACCGTGTTCTGATTGGCGCAGTCAAATAAGAGAAGTCTCTACACATAGACGTGCTGTCAATAAACTTGAAGCACAGCTGCAGAGGTGCATGTATGGCATTGAATCATGTTGGGCAGAAATCTTTTCGCGAAATTCTCTGGTTCCTGGCAGAAGCTATTGAAATTTACTATCTGAGACTTTGTCAAATAGTATGCACATTCTGATGACGTTTTATCAGCTGTTTAGAAGATGTCTGGGTGGTTTTTTTTTTTTTTTTTACGTGTATAGCTATGCTGTGAACAGACCTCGCGCGTGAGATTCTTCTGAATCCACTGGAATTTCGCTCGCTGTGGGCCGATTAAATATCGCTTTTTCTTAATGCAAGGCAAATTTTGCGCCTATATTCCGTGTGGTTGCTCTGAAGTAGCATTAAATACACACACATTGAAGTTCAAGCCACGCGATGAGTGTACAATGGTTTTAAGTGTGCGCCTATCAAATGCTTCGGCGCAAGTACATTAACTTTGTTCGTGCATATGAGCAGCTAAAAAACGAGGTGTATTCCGTTCCAGCAATAACTATTGGTGCAAGTGAAGATCTGTTTTACTTTGCTCTGCACTTTCGCTTCACTTCATCTGCGCAAATAGCAAGTATTTATTTTTAATCGGGACCCTGTACTTAGAATTATAGATGTTAAGTATAAAATGTTCCAACGTCCCATTTGGACGAGTGAAACTGCTACGTATCCTTGCAGCACCTAACATTAAGGGACGTCCCTAGATAGGCTGCGTTTGTGTATGTTAGGCAAGAGTGTTAAGGTTGCCGTTGACCGACGTATGTAATGTATTATCCCCTCTCCGCGCAAGCCATTCAGCTGGCGTGCAATGCTTCTGTCATCCCTTTTCCCTTGGGACTTTAAGACCTTGTTACGGAGTTTTGCAGTGATTTCGAAAATATTTTTTTATTGCTACCTATACTCATATCAAAATTTCGCTACATAGTTTTGACACTTATATGTTATAATTTGTAGATTAATTTTTTTGTAGAATTATACTGAACTGTTTTTTTTTTTTTTTTTTTTTTTTTTTTTTTTTTTTTTTTTTTTTTTT
>PNEQ01017413.1:17916-55038 GCA_003012365.1 Medauroidea extradentata | reverse complement strand
ATATTATTTTGTGTGCAGCTTAGTTCAAAGTCTACCGTTTGTTTCTATAGTTGTGTTTCTAACAAACGTACCGAATTTTTAAAACTATAGCGACATAGTTTGAAGTGTGTGGTCTTTTCGCAGATCTACACATATAATGCGCGTTAAATAGTTTCGTAAAAAAATAATAGCCGTAACTCGCTGCAACGCATTTGAAGCGCAGGTAGAGAGGCCCCTTAATCTTGTAAAATGGATGAGAAAACAATAAGGCACACATTAAGGCAAATATCCAACTACTTTGGGGAAATTCAACTAGTAAAATTTCGTTTCATTCTCTAATAGCCTATCGTTGAAATCACATTTTTTTAAATATATGTTTTAAAATACGCAAATTTCCATAACTGTGACTGAAAGAAGAGTGCAAAAGAAGCGGCATTCAGAATTGTTTAATTTAGGCTAAGCATAATTCACGTTGGTTCTTATTTAATAAATTAATAGGACTGACGTGCAGTAAGGGGTTGAGGTGACTGCGAACCTGAACTATATCACATTTAGAAACTTGCCCTATATTTAAAATTACTTCTTCAAATAAGTTATTATTCAATTATATCAGCATGTTTGAACATACTGACGAATTTGTTAGGATTCAAATTTAATCTAAATGCTACCCAAATGTATTCAAATAATTATGAGTGTTGCACTGTATAGGATATAAAAACTTGCATGTAAACATTTTAAGGGAAAAATAATCACATCTAGAGGAGAAAAAATTGTATGTATTTGAGCATAGGCTCGCAAATTCATCGTTACTGTACTACAGATCACATGACAAGTACATAGCGCGCTCTGGAACATTTTACTGTGGAATGCTACATTGGGCAATGCATACTGTGTCTTTTAATACGACACGTCTGGTATGTAGCTGCCAATAATATCTGCGATGACATTCCACAGTATCAAGATCCAGTCGCGCGTTATGCACTGTACGTCATGCATTGTGAAATGTACACTCTAAAAATAGTTTGTAAATTTGTCACACGTGCGTATAGGAGCGCTAAGAAAGTAGGTATGGCATAATTGTTTCCCAGACATCCATGGTAGCACTCCTAAACTTATTTTATAAAACTGTCAAATTTATACAGTATTTTCCAGACTTTTATTGTAACAACAGTAAAATTATGCATATTTACAAGACGGAAGTGTGGGAACTGTCTCATACTACGTTTAGATTAATTACTTCCTAAACACTGGAAGTTTTTTTACAGTGTGTGTAGTACAGAAACGGATGTGAGGATTGTACCCTCCAACATATTTACATGTAATTTTGCAACATCTGTATAGCAGAAAAAAATATATGAGAGACTGCGACGCTTTTCTTCATTCGAATATGAAAGGAATTTAATCAAAATACAGAAAACACCCGCTAATTAAAAAATTTACGTTGCGAAAATGTTTACGAGCCGTTAACTTAGATGACGTCCACGCAGTTTCGTGCGTAAATATTACGTAGTTATATTAAGAACTGTTTTAAAAATAAAAGTTTGACCCAGCGTGTGTGGACTATACAACACAAACTTAGCGCGCGCCAGAGAGGCCTCTTTTAATGTGATGCCAAAACCAAAACCGCTGGGAACACGAAGGCATCGACAGTCCGGCCGATAAAAATACTCTCTCTGCAGATAATTAATTTTAGAATACACCAAGACGCAAATGAAAGTATATTGCTTCTTCTCCCTGCATTCTCCAGTACTACTTATCCATCAACCGCAGGCCAGGTCCAACCAAAATAAAGATGTTTAGTTGTACTCTGTCCAATTAAACTAACAAAATTTGTGTGCTTACAAAAAAAACATTCGAAAATTAGTTTCTAAAAAAATTTTGTTAGTTTTACAAAAATATTGTAAACTTTACAGGAAATGTGTGGAAATATAAAACTTTGTCTGTATATTTACAAACACTTTTGTATACTTACAAACGGACAGTGTTATGCAAAAAAAATATTCAACACACATTTCAATTTATATCCAACAAATTAATTTTCACGTATACAGGACTCTGACAAACTAAGTATGATAAACTCATATTAATGAAAACATGCCACAGATTTTTATGAAAACCATAACACAAAACCAACATTTTATGGCAACCAGTTACCAAGAAAATTTTTGTTTAAAGTACAAAATATTTTGTAAAATGTGACAGGGCACCGAATGTTGTTTTGTTTCACATAAAATACTCTGCTCTAGTTTCCAAATAATTGTTTGTAATAATCAAATTATTGTAACTGTGTTGTCTCAAAAACTTTCATAACCTAGAACATCAGATTTCTTGTTCAAGAAACTTTCTCTGTTAAATAAAGAAATATACATGCACCTGCGATTAAACAGCAAATAAAAACTGCATACTTCGAGAGAGTTTCAAGAAAAATTTACAATACGACAAAGATATGACTGTTTAATATTTTTTTCGCGACAGTCTTACCTGTGCTACAATCCGTGAACGATCAGACAATATATGCTGTGTTTCAGGGACGTCATTTAGGAGGGGGCAGAGGGGGGCAAATGCCCTTCTGAATTTAGAATTTTAAGAGTATAAAATTGATTTTTTTGTAATTTGTTATTTAAATAATGCTAATTTAAGCACATAAAACTAAAGTTTTATTATTAAAGTTTCTAATTTATACATGCTTAATTAATAAAAAAAGACGCAGCAAGGTCACTGTCGCCGATAAAAAGAAATTTTGCCCCCTCTCCCCCAAGAAAAACCTGAAATGACGCCCCTGGTTTTAGAAGGTGACAGACCTATTAAAATTATCAGAATGTTAAGTAACCTTATACATACTTAATTAGGTTCCTCATCATAATGGAGAATTTTATCTAATTTCCCCATATCTTCTGGTTACCACTGATAGTGATGTTAATATTTCATTCACAAGTAAAGCAATGGGTTGTTTGTAGTCTGTCCAAATACTGAATGAATGAAGAAATATTTTGTCTGCGTCAGGTGAACGTATTTGGCTCGTTCAAAACCTAGAATTGCGGAAGCGATAAGGGCGACATAGTACACGCATAATGCCTCACCCTATACTCTGTCCACTCTAAGGTTGCAGCAGAAATAAAAATTGCTAATAATATAAATCAAAGCAATTGAATTATATCCTTATTCCTCTCATTGCGATTGTGCCGTAACACAGTTACCTTGTATTTTTCAAAATTTCAAATTAAATTTACGCTGTGTAAAATTGTTATTGTCATTCATTTGGATGATTTACTGCAACCTTAGAATGGATAGAGTATAGCCCCTAGGCGCAACCTTAGAATGGATGGAGTACAGCCTCTAGGCGCAAGTCAGTTACTGGCTTGCAGTCTTTTCGCTAACAGCTCGCCTCTATGAAACATTCAGTTATGTCCCTATCATTTCAATAAGTAATATTTAAGATAAAGATATATTGTACACGTCTACACCTTTTAAAATTTTCTGCTCCACGATATCTACACCTAAAAATCTCCCCGAAAACACCCCATTTTCATCCTTTTCAGCAGCGATGAAATGAGTTTTCGAGACAAATTGAGGACTTGAGATGGATACACACGCGTGTAACGTTATTTTGGCGCTATTCCTAAGCAGATATTTTTCGCGTATGTTTAGTAGTTGTCAGGGGCGGATCTAGGGGGGGGAGGGAGGGCAGACTGCCCCGGGCGCCGGGTTAGAGGGGGCGCTGGTTGAGCCGAAAATTTTTACTTGGAAATGAAATGTAAATGAGTGTAAAAAAATAATATCTACCAATGTTTAGACTTTTACTAGTTTTGTATTTTATTAACCTTGAACACCATGTAATGTTATAAATACAGTATTTATAACTACAATGCACACTTGAAACACTGCTAATGGTAGCTAGTAAGTAAAGGTTTTATGTATTTACACTAAAATTTTGTACTGTTATTTACGCGAGCGCAAAACAGCGTGCGCAAGGTACGTTTATTACTACTGGGTTGAGTGGACTGATGGAAAAAGTGTTGAGGAAGGAGTTGGGGGAGGGGAGCAAATCTTTCCCCGGGCGAAGGAAAGCCTAGATACGTCCCTGGTAGTTGTCTAATACATTCGCATCGGCCGAAGATCTGCACATCGCTCAGCGGTTTGGAGTTTCTGTAACTTGAGGGGCCTCCCTGCCTGCGCTTCAAATTTGTTGCAGCGAGTTACGACTATTATTTTTTATGAATCTATTTAACGTATATTACATTTGTATATCTACGAAAAGAACATACATATCAAACTATGTCACTGTAATTTTAAAAATTCTCATTTTCGGTCCTGGCTTGAAAAATTACAACTGGATTAAAAAAACACAACACTATAGAAACGAGCGTTATACTTTGAACTATTCTGCCCACAAATAAAAAATAATTTTATCACCGCTTAAAGTCCCTTAAGAAAAAGGAAAATAGTTCTGCACGCCATTTGAGTAGCTTTCGCTGAGAGGTGATAATACATTACATACGCCGGTCAACAGCAGCCTTACCACGCCATCGATATTTGCCCTACACACACAAACGCAGCCATATCTAGGGAGGACCCTTTACAACGATATTTTCAGCGCTGGTGAGGCACATGTGAGGTAGACTGCGGCGCCGAAAAAAGGGGAGGGGGTCGATAGAAACGGGATATCCCTGAGAAAACCAACCACCAACGTCTTCATCCAGCACGATTTACACATGCGAATATCTGGGTCGAACCAGGATCGCCTTCCTGAGAGGCAAGTTGTCTAGACGCTGCGCTAACCGTGGCCATTCCAGACGCTGAAGAAAGTATTCAAGACAACAAGAAAACGGAAACAGTAACGTTTAATGTCACACAGAGATACATAGGTATACTAATTATGATATCATAAGGTCGCTGCTACCTGAGCGTTGGTGGCTCAGAACCGGAGGAGATGAAAGGCCTTTACACAATCGATTACTTTAACTTTTGACTTTACATTTTCGTCACTTTAAGTATTTTGTCTATACACAATACAAAAGTAAAGTTAAAGTATAGGCGGTTCGGGATAAAGAGAACACTCAAAAAAGCCCTGCTAAAGTTCTATTTTCAGATAATTCATATCTTTCCGCGCGAAACGGCTAACGACGGGACATGTCTAACCTCTCTGGACACTTCACTTTATGCTTGCGCGTGTAAAAGAAATTGTATAGTCAGTATGAATCGATATAGTTTCAATAAAAAAAGGGTTTATTAATTACATGAAATGCAATTCCGTCGATTTCGGTTGATTTTGTTTCTCTATTGTTGAATTTAAATGGGAAAACACGCGGGACTATATCGCGATATTTCGCTGCCAACCATACAAGCAGTAAGGCAACTATAGTCAATGTTGAATTATATGCAGTAACGGCTAGTGATATTTTTCCAAGGTTAAATTTTTAGTGCTCACTTTATCCCGAATGACCTATAACGAAAGTTGAAAAACGATTTTAGAAACTTTTTATTTTTTTTAACTGAAGTGCTGTGATATAAATCATTATGTATTTGCCATAAAAGCATATCACGAAGGTATTGAAAAATAAACCCAATTATTTAAATATTTTCCATTTATGATAATATTTTGCAGTACAAAAGCAATGCCATCTATTGACGAAACTTACAGTTCATCTATACAAATACTTCTCAAACTCTATTTGTAATTTTTTCGAATACATTTAAACCATACCTGTTAGATTTTTCGTGAAATCTTAGTACTGGAGAATAAAACGATGCACAGAAATAAATGTGTTTTATTATAACATACATAATCAGCAGTTCTTTGCAAACGACTATCTTGACTTTGACTTTAGGTTTTCAGTTTATCGAAAACGAAAAGTCAAGACTGTTTGACTTTGTGTTTGGCGACGCCATTGTGTACGTCTCCATAAGAAGCAATGTATTGAAAGCTATCGTAAAGTCAAATGCTAAAGTTTACAATTGTGTATAGGGCTTGATTCTGATGACTTGTGCAGGACATTCGGTAATCATCGGAAATACTCGGGGTTGCTCGGGTCCTTCTTTGACTTAGTACCACTCAGGCCCGTCCCTCTCTTCCCCTACAGGTAAGTCACGAAATACATCAACACCGGCGATGCGTAGCCTACGCCAAACAAATAACATTGCTCGCTTTATGATAGCGCTTCCTACCTGCACTTTAGACAGAGGCTCAGAAGCGACGGAGCTATAAGGTCGACATTGAAGCGCGTATCAAATGCCGCATCACCCTAACGAGCCAAGCGCTGAACTAACATGCAAGATTCCCGCCGATCTATTTTTTACTATGGAACTTTAAGCGGTGACCTTATATAGACTGTTCAGGATTAAGTGAGCACTCAAAATTTAACCTTTGCAAACTATCACTAGCCGTTACTACACATTATCAACGTTAATAATAGTTCCTTTACTGCTTGTATGGTTGGCAGCGATTTTTTAAATATAATTCTGTGTATTTTCCTACTTAAATACATCAATACTGAAATAAAATGTCTGAAATCGATATATTTGTTTTTTATATTATTAATAAACGTTTGTTTATCAAAATGTAAAGGTAACTACAGACTGTACGATTTATCTTACACGCACAAACATCAAGTGACGCGCCAAGAGAGGTTAGACATTTCCCTTCGTTAGCCGTTACGTGCGGAAAGATACGGATTGGCTGAAAATATAAATTTTGCAGGGCTTTTTGTTTTTTGAGTGATCACTTTATCCCGAACAGCCTTTCAGTCATATTGGTGGAACGTATGTAACAAAGTGCAGTGCATTATTATTGTATCCGAGTTTCACATATATCTGGTTAAATGCATTTCAAAGTACGACCGTTTTTACGTATGTTAGATGGATTAAAAGCCCTTGTCCGAAGGGAGTACTGTATGTTTTCGTGCTTGATGTACCTTAGTGACAATATTAACAGTCAGAATTCTTGATACGACGAAAAAAATAAATGAAAATATCCTCTATACTTTTTGTAAGAAAATATTAATTTGAAAATAATTGCATTGTTGTGGCGGCCAACTTGCGGAATTAGTTTCTTCAAGTGCAGAAATTAGCTGAGAGAACCAATACTCGAAACTACTGCATTTTTTTTCCGGTGAGACAGTTGTATCTTATCTGGTGTTTTACGATGTTTACATTGGCATCGTGACGTAGTAAACAATCTGTAATTTATTGATGGCCTCAGTTTATTACTTTCAGTAACCACGTCTTAAAAATAACTCTTAAAAAAACAAACACGCCTCATTGCCGACGTAAACGAAGGCGACCAGGCTGGCGAACTCATAAGAGTCGAAGCAGTTTGGGCGTTTCAGACCAAATTGTTTCATAAATGTTTCAAATAATATTATCAGGCACTACGCTTAGTAGTTGCAAAATAGCCGTAGGAAAATAGGAGTTTCTTTTCTTTCGGGATCATGTAATATCTGTCTATTTAAATGTTAATCTTAGTTAGCAAGTTTTTTCCCCCTCTGATTTTGGTTACTCATTATTCGTAAGTATTTTATAGTATTTAGAGTCAAGCATCTAAAATACGCTTGGCCAATGTAATCAGCTGGACTGATAAGCCGCACGGGAAGGTGATCTAACGTATTACTACAATTCAAAAAAATTATTTCATAATAAAAAAAAGATCCAGTCGTGTTGTTACAAAATGTCACAGATATTTTAAAGTGCTTAATATATTTGACGTGTGTATGTAAAGAAACGTAAATGACGTTATGGACAGTGTTTTCAATTTAAAACTAAAATAACGTAGGATTAAAACATTTAATTAAAAAACCCTGCGGACTGAACTGAAAGAAGACGAAGTGGTCGTCGTTTTGAATATTTATGTAAGGTGTTAAGACTCTCCTAGCCCAACCAAATCAAACCGTCGAAATTCCTTAAAATTACGGTAAGTTCAAAATACATTAAAGCAAGTACACTGACGATTAATTTCAAATTAAAATACATTAGAAAGTTTTTGCCGTTTTGTTTTTGAGTTTCATTTGTTCTGCAGTTCACTGTTGTTCTGGACTCACTCCAAGTTTGCATGCCGGTCTGGATTGTTCATTATAACTGCGGGGGCGCGGTTGACGCATGGCACGCCTTTCCCAATAAAGCGATCCGATACGGGTTCGATTTCCGGTGGGGTCGGTCCCTGGATTTTCGCATTTGGCAATCGTGCCGGACGATGCCGCTTCCCCCGCCTCCTCCACAACTCCGGCGTGATTCCATTGTAGGTCTCCATTCCACGCCATCCTTCATAAGGCGCTTATGTGAACGTAGTAAGTATAATCTACCCGGTAGGATTGGTCACATGAATGGTTACACGTGAAAGTTTTTCCGAGCGTACATAATTTCTTAGGGGTGGTATGTTAGCGGCCTATTTAAAATAAAAAAAATGCGACAGTGTTTGCAGAAGCGGTATATTTTAGTCCCCGATCTGGCAGATCTGTATTATTAGACCAGGTTAGAACAGTGGAGAATATCCATTTACACTGGTACAATATACGTATACGGCATTACAGTTGCGTAGATTACTAGTAATGTATACTGCACAAAAATGCTAGAGTTAACCACCAAAAATGTACGTACCAATGAGGGATTGCATAGTGAAAGTTCTCTGACACATAAACGCTACTTTTTGCATTAATCGAGAGTTTACTGTATACAAATAAATTTAAAATGTTGAATTTATATACATATACAGTATTTCACATAAGTCCGCTCATAGAGTAAATATAACTAGGTTAAATAAGGAACATTGTAAAAGTGATATAGTGTGTTGAAGTACGACGGCGGCAGTGTGTTCACCTCCAAGTGCCATTACAACAGATTATAATAATTTAATTTATGGCCATGAATAGCTTGCACATGCGGAATCCGACTTGCCCTATGAGACCGGACTTACGGGACATCCTGTATATAATACAGCAATAAATACTTATATCAGGGGCGTCATTTAGGGTTGGCAGGGGGGCAAATGCTCCCCCCCCCTCCCAGATTTAGAATTATAAGTGTATAAATTTTTTTTTTGTATTTTGTCATTTAAATAATGATAACTTAAGCACATAAAACTGAAGTTATATTATTAAATTTTCTAATTTAGACATGCTAAATTAATAAAAAAGATGCAACAAGGTCACTGTCACCGAAAAAAAAAATCTTGTCCCCCCCCCTCCCCCCCACACACATCCTAGAAAAACCTTAAATGACGCCCCCTGACTTATATAACTGATTCCATAACTGAATTGCGTGCACTGGCGACATTTTTACTTGATAAACTCATCCAGATTTCTCGTCCAACTTAAAATGCTACATTTCGACATCGTACTTTGTGAACAAGCACCCAAACGCCTTACAACATAATTAATTTTATGTAGGCACGCTATAGTCTGTGTGTTTTTCACTATCTGCGCGTGCTTTCCTGTTTTTCGTCTGATATATACCCTGCTCCTGAGAACGGTAGACCTAAGTAAATCCAGCGACAAAATCGAGTTGAATATTTTGAGTGTTTGCGAGCCAGTAGACTTGTATCAAATGAGCTACTTGCTCGAATTTAGAGTTATGTTTACTCTATAGAGTAGATAGAATATTAGTTTTAGTAAGCGCCTATAGTAAGCAGATGCCTAAGGGAGCCCGACAGTAAAGCCGAATTCACAACCACACTTAACGTACCTACGCAGGCACGCACATACGTAAGGTTTTTGGGATTCGATTCAGAACACCGAAATAATCTAGAAGTGTTTAACAGTTGTATTTGTTTGTGCGAAATGTTGGCAGTAATTAATTGTTTTGAAACGGAATATTAAATAATTTATGACATAAAGAAGAAGTACAGGTATTTGAAAAAAAGTTATTAAAATTAAATTTAGTTTTACCTCCTTACGACTACTTTTAAGATGGATTCACAACTACCACTTAGCGTATGGCGTACGAAGTAGGCAGTTGATCAACTCTGTATACGTCCGTACGCTTGCTACGCGAGGTTGTGAGTGCTTGCACGGAATCTCACTGACTGTTTCTATTTTTACGTGTACGTACGCTACATGGTGGTTGTAAATCCAGCCTAAATGTGAGTTCACAATTGAGAACATAACAGTAAGCATAGAACACTGGTCGTTAGTACAAGAACCTGCCGGTTCACAACTGCAAAATATTAGCCTTGTGAATAGAGACACTGACATTGGAAATGGTAATATGTCATGTCGTGTGGGTACGCATTGGACAGCAACCAATCACAGCAAAGGATTTTATGAATGCCTGCCACGTTGTTTAACCTCCAAAATAAATACACAAGAACAGAACAAAGCTAGACTAAGAAATTTTTATGTTAAGTACACGGCCGTAGAAGAACAGGTCTGAACACTCGCCTGGAAACTTGACCCTCTTGTTGTTTGGCTGCAGGTCACCAAGTTACCGATAATGCTCTACATCTTTGGCGCAGCAGTCAGGGCGGTCGGGCTCAAACTCCGCCCACTTCCCTCCCACTACGATAAACAATTTATCAAAACGTATTTTTTATCAATTTATGAAATACTTCCTTCGCTCACAATTTTAAATCACGGCTCCAACAATCTTTATTTACTTTATAATGTTAACAATAGAAAAAAGTGGGCGGAGTTTGAGCCCGACCGCCCGGATTACAGCGCCAGAAAGTACAAACATTCTCGGCAACTTGACGAACTACAGCCAAACAACAAGGGGGTCGAGAAAAATACATTGGTAGATAGGCGAGTGTCCAGACCTGTTCTTCTACGACCATGGTTAAGAACAATGTTTCTATATTGTAAACAATATTTTACACTGTGCAGTTTATTGAGACTTTTTTTCTATATTTCCTATTATCTCCAAATGCGATCCCACTTCAAGTATGTTTCAATGGCCTTCGGTTATCTTCTATATAGCAACGAATACTTCAGATTCGTCGAAAAATTGCCATTGCTTAAACATAACAGTAAGAATCCAATTATGAACCAATTTTGCACAAGGCGTTTGGTCGTGCACAGTTTCTACTGTTACGTTATATGTTCTGTGCTTTTCTTTTATTTGTGAACCAGCCTTGAGGGAGTGTTTCACAGAAAATTTTAATTGTTAAAATGTTTTTTATTCATATGAGATATGGTTTGTTTTTTATGCATATATTGTGACTATTTGGCACTGTAACGAAAACTTTTCAGCTTTCATAGTTTTTGTATTATACTACATTAAAGTCAAAATTTGCATAAAACGGATTTATGCAATAAAGGAAAACCAACATAGCCTACTTACCGAAACGAAAAAATTCACACTGAAGTACAGTGCCATTAACTATGACACATTTCTTAACTTTTGTATTTTTAAAATTTTTTTAAAAATTAGCATTTTTTTGTTTAAAATCCATTAATTTTTTTAATACAAAAAAGAGGTTAGTGCGGTTTGTAAACATGTCACGTCATAGTCCACGGTATTGTCATCCAGTGTGAACTTTTTTTCATTTCTGTAAATATGTTGGTTTTCCTTTATTGCATAAAACAGTTTTATGCAAATTTCGACATTCATATGCTATAATACAAAAACTATGAAAGCTGAAAATTTTCGTTACAGTTAAAAGTAGCCACAAAGTATTCCTACAAAACTTTCTATATCTCATACGAATAAAAGCATTTTTAAAACAATTAAAATTGTCAGTGTACCGTCCCCTTAAGACTACATCCAGAGATGCGATACCCTGGGCCACGAGAACCCTGCCCTGTGCAATATTTATTTATTTACTATAACCACATTTCAGTCCACGTTCGCTCAAAGCTAGTTTCAATCCGAGTTCAGATCAGTCCGGAATTTTACTCTAAACGTACTTCAGTACTTAACTTCAACTTGTGGAACAGAATCGAGTCCCTGGGGCGCCATTATTAGAGTAGCGTTACCAAAGCGAAAGTTAGTTCTATTACATGTTGGAAAGAAAATGTGTTCTTATGGGAGAGTTTGGCACAAGGAAAAATTCTGTCAATAGTTTCGCTGCTATCACTAGCGTACCTAACAAACTATGGGACCGAAGTCAAATTAAAAAACAAATCAATTTTGGCTTTTAAGTCATTAACTTCACGTTACTTGAAATTCACGAAAGCTCTGTGATTGGTCAGTTTACTACACTTTCCGATACCAGCGCTCAAGCGGCACAAATTGTCGCTGGCCAAACATTTAACATAGATCTTTATAACTTGTAGTAGAATTAACCTTAGCGAAGCTAAGTCACACAGGTTCATTACCGTCTCAAACCTGTCAGAATAAAACACCACGATATTGTTATTTACGTGCAGGTTGCATCGTCTCAAGCTCCACGGTGCTATAAACACTCCAGTGAATGCGTGTGCGGTGTTAAAAACAGGTGTTGGCAGTTCGCCGCGGGCTGTGGGTGGATGCTTTCCCGTATTACCTCCGGTCACATAAACCTTCGCACTCAATGTAAAGCAGGAGTTCTTTACGATGTTTCGTCGCACTCTTCTGAGCTTGAAACTGTAACCCAGGTTAGAATCGTATACGCAATTCAAGTGTGAAGAAGTCATCATTTAAATTTCTGCTTATACTGTTAGTTTTGTAGGCGTTACTGGAAACTATATTATCCTTCCAGTGAACATTTTTAGCACGTGTAGTAATCCCATTAAGTCATATCTACAATCTAAATGTTGTATGTTTCTATAAGTTTTATTCCTTTCGGCTGGTTTGCGTTTTTTGTTACGTTCTAATATATACATAAAAACCTTTAAAAAAATCTAAAAGTAAATTTCTGAAGTCGCACAAATACTAATATAATAAATGCGCAATATGTATTTGTTGGTTTTTCTTAATTTCTCGCAGCAACGGAGCAACGGATCATCATGAGTTTTTTTTTTTTTTTTTTTTTTTACAGATAGTCGGAGAGTGACATAGGCTGCTTTATATCCCGGAAAAATTCACGGTTCCTGCTAAATATCTATTTAGCATTTAACATAATTATATAATTCACTCTTCAAACTAAAACGGTTGAAAGGATTTTGATCAAATTTGGTATAGAGGCTATCTAGAACCTGATATGAAATATAAAGTAATTTTTATTCCGATAAAATAAGTAAACAGTTCCTGTCGGAATTAAATTTAGCATAATTTTAATCACATCCTGTGTTTATGTACGTGTGTATTTACTATTTTTACATGTAGGTATGTATGAAATAATGATAGCATACATTCTAAATGTTAACACTAAGTTTCGTAACAGTTATCGGATTGGATGTGTTTTCTGTGTACTATCCATCACTTATAATTCTTACTTACTACACTTTCTTAGCTCAATCACCTGAGCTTTAATAAGTATCTTTACTTGTAATTTACATTATTTATGTTTGTTTATGTCCAATTTTTTCATATGGAATTAATAAAAGCAATACTCGTTTATATTCTAAATTTATATTCAAAATATTTCCGTTTTAAATCTGTGACACACACGGGCAAAGCAGCGGTAAAATGTTGTAGCGTTATAATATTAATCTTACTTATAAATTATAACAATAAATAAATAAATATACTGTTAACATGTAACATTGTGTTTGTTGTTCATCTGAATCTAACGCTCGACAAACAACGTTAAATATACATGGATATTTGTGTCATTCAATTAGGTTTAGATAGTTTGTAAGCCGTCTCTCGTCAAGTCTAAAATCATAAAACCGGTAGAAGTTAGTAAACCCTCTAAAATAAATACATTTTACAGTGCATACGTTGGCATCCTAATGTAATCCTTTGTAGTTTTGCTCTGCAGTTTTTTATTATTTTCAAAAGAGCACCAATCGTAAGCAGAGAAGATTAGTTCTCTATTGACCAAAAACTCTATTGTGTTTTTAGAACACGTGATCGAATCCATGGGTATCAGTTTATATTTTCCCAAATTATTTTTTAAAATATTATTTTCGAAAGTGCTCACTTTACCATGAACAGCTTATGTAATATTATAATTAAGCTCATACTCTAGTTACGGATGTAAGTATTTCAGGGTCTGGGGCCAAATTTTTGAAACTGTCGAAATGATTTCGTTAAACGAATGACGCCATTCCGGTATCGGAATCAAAAAAGGCTATCTTTGAACACTCGGTAGCGCAATTTTTACCGGAATCCGGACCCGAAGTATCGAAATAAATCCGCCTGCCGAGTAAATGGCGGAATGTCAATTCCCTTGTTTAGTAGTTCGTGGTTGTTGAAACAAGAAAATGGATGCTTCGTTGTGGTTTCGTATTAAATCATTTATTCAAGAGATAGTCTACAGTAATTTGTTGCGTAGAAAACCGTATGCGAAGTTGGAAAATTCTTAAAAGGGAAAGTAAACTAATTATGTATTTAAAATTATTTAAGAAATGTTTTGCATAGTAAAATCTACACGTGGAAGATGCTACAAAACCTTAAAGTCAAAATACTTAAATACGTTCAAAAATATTTTCTACCATTGCTCTATAAATATAAGTAACTACAAATATATATTTCAAAGGAACGTAGTTATTTGAAGTCATATGTTACAAAATTAGAAAAGCTAAGCTAGAATTTACTCTTGTGAAAAATTAAATGTTAAAGCGATGTAATTATAAAATATACGATTTAATTGGTATGTATAAAGTATTGAGATTATATTTTTTAAAATATACAAATAATGCTATTTTACTAGGGCCACGATTTTGTCGCGAAAAGACTTTTGCCCCACTTTGTTTCAGTGACTCACGTGCACATCGGCAGTTCTGTTTCAAGGTTATTGGCAGCGTGTCTTTGTTCAGACACGTTTCTCATTTGACTGCACCAATCAGAATAAGATTATTGTGAGTCTGTACGTCTATAATTTGCCAAGGCCAGTGAGAGTAAAATCATCCAATCACAGACGATGTAGCAGAGCTGCAGCTGTGCACATGACGCATTGAAACCAAATGTTGCAAAAATCTTTTCGCCATAAAATCGTGGCTCTATATTTTACTAATGAATCTCATTTCTGTTTTTTAATATCAGCAACGCATTCTATACTTTTACATGGCTCTTACCTAAATAAACCATTAAATATTCTAATAACACGACACAATATTTGTTACAACATTGATATTTTTTTTATTTAACCCCGCTACACACTGATTGGCTGCTCAGCAGTTACATCACACAAAATGCAATGATGCAACATCTTACTATCGGAATAGAATCCCCTTAACTCGAATGCAACCATGGTCGTTTCAAAAATAAGTATTTCAACATTCCGGCACTTGTTATCGAGCCGAACATTTCTCTAGTGAAACAATTCCGACAATTAGTGCTGCAAAAAAGTCCTCCTCCAGTTTGCCAACGTAGCCGACGTTCTTCAGCAAAACATCGTCACCAATGTTGTCAGCTGTTGTAGAGTTTCGTTTGAAGATTTTAAAAAAAGAATGCCGAGGAGTTGATGGCGGAAGGTATTTCATCGGAGCTGTTATTCAGAAGTGACCTTCTCTTCGGCGACAGTGTCATGTTCTCGTTTGGCAACAGTTCATGGCCAGCGCAACATTGCGAGCTGTGGCGGAGAGCTAACCTATCATCACGTCCCACTCACCAGCGGAGATATTTTCGGTACACATAACCTTACTCTGGTTTTACTGGTTTCGTCTAATATCAGACCAAAGAATTCCAGTCACATTAACCTAGAATGGAGATGAATACAAATACCGCAAGCGGCTGAGACTGGACACATGGGTTGCCTTTGGGGCACTTTTATATCTAATATTTTTCATAATTTTCAACTATGAGTAAATATTAGTTAAATCGCATTTGTCTATTTATTTTTCAGAATTCATCGCTAGTAAATATATATATTTTCAAGGCCATCATATATGCGAAAATTAATTTTTACGTCCCAAGGTCACCCCATCTAAAGTCACTACCACTTAACTCAGTTTATTTGAAAAAAAAAAAAAAAAAAACTTGAAGCCGATTGGGAGTGAATTCATAACATACGTTAGTCAGATTTTCTAACGTATGAGCGTACTTCGTCGTGAATGTTCTACGTGCAAATGGACGTAGAGCGTTAAACAAAGGCAAACACGTAAATTAATGACTGTTAATTTTTTTAGCCGACCGAGGAATTGAAAAGGCAGTTCTATATGACACAATTTTGCCATCTTTTTGTGTTAACCTTTAGCAATAATGCCGCGTTTCTGTAGCATAATATCTTGCGATGAAATAAAGACAGAGTTAGGAATTGATAATCAGAAATACGTACACTATGGAAAAATGTTTGGTCACATTTTAGGCAAAAAATATTTCCTGTGACTTTATTAGTTCGTTTATAAAAGCCTTGATATTTAAATAAACCGTTTTGCGTGAAGAGTTACCTAAGAAGGAAAAATTATTATTTTTCCATGCAAAAGAAATTACTATAAATATTATATAAATAGTGCAGTGTCGTCAGAAGTTTATCAAGTTGTTACTTTTCTTAACAGCAATTTGCCAAGTCTTGTCAGTGGTTACCATAGCGACCTCCTACTTTTGTGTTTACGGTTCATTCCAAGAAACTGCTGGGCGAGAATTTTCATGTGTAGAGTGTGGTGGGTACTGTAATGGTATGGAGGTTTTCTCGGCGCTATCCCTTCCCTGTGCCTAACTCACATCCATTGTACTACTTTCTTGGGAACCGCGTTTATGTGGTTGGACAGATCACTCCTCCCCCCTCTCCGATCGCCGTAGTGATCCTGGTTTCAGACCCGACTGAGTCCCTCCCGATATTTGCAAGAGGGAAACGTGGCGGACGTTTCATTTGGTCGACGGGGTTTCTAGGGATACTCCCCCACCACCCATTCCGTTGCTGCTCCATACTCATCACCTTCCACCACCACCAGAGCCTTTGAATATACGGGATGCCCAGAAATAAAACACACAATAAGAACACCACGCGAATCCTGGGCCACATAGGAGTAGAAAATGTTGTACGACCAATCACATTTTACGTGCACAATGTGGCAACATAGCACTGCACTTGCACTCCGCAGATATCTTACTTATCTAACTTCTATTGTTCTGACCCACATATTATGGGTGCAGGTTGAAATCCCGAGCAATCAAAACATGATTCTACGTTTGTTTGAAGTAACACACATAAAATAATACCTGGACGAGGAGCGCAAGAGAGGACATTCTCCGTACAGTGTTGCCACATTATAAAACGTCACACACTTTGCCACTTAAATTTTCGTTTCCAATTTACCCCAGGATTCATGAGGTGTTCTTATTATGTAATTGTTTCTTGGCATCCTGAATAACGGTTTAGATGTCGATCAGTGGCGGCTCGTGGGCTGTTGCCAGGTGGGGCTGCAGATAGACGGAACTGTACACTCTTGATGAACGCGCCGTAGACCAACGACCATGAAATATTTGCCGGCTACTAGATCTGTTGTGACCACTCAGCAGTAAGGGGCACCTGCACATCAGCATTTCAGTGGCTGTAGAGTCAACTAGCGCACAACCTGTACAGCTCTTGGCAACTGCAACCCTACCTGGCAACAACCCACGAGCCGCCACTGATGTCGATGTGATAAAACATACTCTTACGTTTTTCAAGAATGTTTGAGGAACAGCTCGGGAACTTCCCCGCTGAAATACGCTGCGGTAACGCGATATTAGTTTGTAACTGGCTCGTTAGAGCGCTGCCCTGTCGTCCGCATTCATAACATGCTCGAAGATAACATGTAACCCCCACGAGAAGAGGTGTTTGAATAGTTCGACACTTGTCTGTTTGGGCCACCACACGTTGACGTAAAGCGACTATTGGAACACGAATTATAATATTTCAGATAACTTTAAGATAATATTTCAGATAACTTTCTCAACTTAGGCAATGTTTCAGAGTTGTCGGATAGTTTTTCAGTACGCGTGCAACTGATATATTGTCGGTTTCTAAACCAACACACGCATTTTAAAGACAAAATTACTTGGACTCATTTGGAGGTGATCCAGGGTACTGACTTGTTTCCTATATATTTTGTCGCTCCAAGAATATATCTTTGGAAATGTTTTCTAGAGGCAGCTTCCTCTCCAACAGCCGTGATGCAACTAAATTGTCAAGATGTTACGTAAGACCTTACAAACGGGTGCTTTAGTCACTTTCACTACTTACTAAGTTTCACCTTGGAATAAATAAGCTTAAAAGTCGTAAAGTAGTGTAATAATTTTTAATGTCTTAGTGTATACCCATCCACTCTTCCCACATTTCTCTAAACGTAATCTTTGAAAATAAAGTTTAAAAATAAAAAAAAACGCTTCATTTTGTTGATATCCGTAAATATCAGAAACGCAATTACTAACGGCTTTGTGGTCCTTGCAGGGATTTTTGGTGTTGCAACAGGTACGTTCATTATCCTTAAGCTTAGGCCATATTTAGAGCGATAGTACATTAGAAAATATGTACTTACATCGGCACTTACGAATGCAACGTGTAATTTTAGGTATTTATTTAAAATATATAATTTATGATGTAAAATGTAATTGGAAAATAAAAGGAGGCGAGGTGAATTGAGACGGAATCTGTTCTCTGAGGACAGATATTTGAAGGATGCTCGACACTGATTGACCCCCTCGTGACCACTGGACTGGGAGGGTTGTTTCCCGCTAAGACAGTGAAGAGCCACGATAGAGAAGGTGGGTTGAGGCATATGGCTGCTGATGTCGAGGGAGAACTAAAGTCTCCAATTTTCAGCTATTCGTTTCAAATATTAGGGGCGGTGGTAAGCACCCGGTAATAACATTCGTCGTGAATGATTTTTGCTGAATAGTGGAATTGAAAGCAGAGGGGAGGCAGTAAGCCCCCCAGAGTATTTGACTTTCATCTTCTCGAAAGAGTTCAGATCGGTAATTTACTGCACTTCCTACGAGAGCAGTTCTCAGCTAATTCACTAAGCCAGGAAACAAACTTTCAGCATTTGTTATTGTCGAGACGTATAAACCCCGTGTTACCTGTGTGGTACATACGAGGAACGTCGTACGAAAACTGTAATTTCAAAGTTTCTCAGTGGAAAATACTGAATAAAGCCACGTTCAGATTCACATATTTAGTTCACTAAATTATCATGACCCTACTTAGTGTGCAGAATTTATTGTAGCCTATTTTCTGTAGATTGGTATTTGATTTTAGTACACAACGAAACTTGATAAGTACGAATTATGAAATGATTAAATAATTAAATTAAAACAACTGCAAAAGACCAAAATATAAGTATAAATCTAAACGTTCTGAGCGATTGTTTGGGTGACTGGCATCCGTTTGAAAATCGATAAGTTAGCGAACAGTCGTGTTAAAAAAATCCACCCCACACTGTTGCCCTTTATTTCTCTTATCGCAAACAATTTGTTGGTCTGAACTCATGTCGTCCCCTTGATGCTTACGGTTGTTCAAATGCTATCATTAGTTGGTATATTTTAACATATGATTAACATAATTTATATTTGTGATATGGAATAATATGGCTGTAAAACTAATGACAGTGTTGAAAATTGCACTAAAAAATGACTATATAAATGCACCTACAAGACACTAAGAATATTAAATTTTATTACCAGAAAAACTGGGTTATTCTCTACTTCAGATCACGTTAAAATAGGTAATTTATTAATCAGTAATTTGGTGTGGTTTTTGAAACGCTATTGTTCGAGGTCGCAGCATATTTAAAAATTAAATTCGACAAATAGCATACAGTATTCCATTATTTTAGAATAATACATCAGGTCTACAACTATTTAGTAAACTTAAAGCACCAACTTGAACATATGCCATGGTGAAAGTTAAAATAAACGAATAACTCACACTAATGTGATCTCACCCTAATAAAATGCGAAGACTAACTAACGTAATGTGCAGATAAGCTCGTGTAACTACCGCTTATACCGAAGTTCTGAAAAAATATTTCCCCAAGATAAATATACAGTTGGAATTTCGGATAGAAGTATTTACAGCACTTTGTACCCGTGTATCTAGATATGATCTTAATAATTTAGACGATTTATTTCTAATTCCATAAATTTCAAGTTTTCTAAGCATAATTTCGTGATTAACCGGAAAGAGACAGCGAAATAGTCAACATTGTTTAATTTCCTTATACTGTTTCGTAAAAAAAACACACTAAATTTCCGTATTATATGAGACTGTTGATTTCGCTTTGGGCGCTGGATACAAAAACATCGGGAAAATTATCGCAGTTGTATAGCCAGTATTTTACACTTAGCGTTCTGTGCGATAGTAAATTGTTTTATGTAATTAATATGTTTATTTTCTTAATGAGTTTTGTTATCAAAAATGGTAAGCTATACGTGGCATTTATATTACATCTATAACAGGAATAATTACCCACTGTGTTCTCCAGGATTCAGTTTTACTGTTTTTATTGTGTATAAATTATCCCCCTTATTATATTAACAAAAATACTACAACTATCTTATTTACTAAGAATTCTTGCAAATCAAGTAATGAATTATTTGATTTCGTGATTTTCTTCTAATAAACTATCACTCAATATAGATTAAACCAATTTAAGTTTTTTTTTTTCATTTAAACCAAAGCAATCCTGCAAACTTTTGTTTAAAAATCAAAATATTCTACCACTACCGGGTGAATGTATTTATTCACTTCTAAAATTTACTTTAAAATATACCGGACAGTTTTGCAGTAATGCTAATACTCTTGATACTAGGTCTATAAATAACCTTCATCTACCAGGAAACACTGAAAATATATTTCAAAAAGCTTCACATTACTGATCAATTCACATTTACAACACAGTTCAATTATTACATAAATCTGTGTTCGGTAATAATGACCAAACCTATTCAAAATCTTTGAAACATTTTATGAAAACTCGTAACTTTTACTCCGTAGAATTTTTAAATTTTTAATTAAGTCAGCAACCCAAATTCTTGTTCACCTAATGGTAAGTTTTACCTTCCTTTCTGAACTTGTAATAAATTAAATTTTTGTACGTATATTTGTACATGCTTTACTAAAATGATTTAATACTTTGAGTGCAGGTCCTTTTACAAATTGTTGTATGGTTTTCTAACTTATTTGTGAGTATATGTATGTTACTTGTATGTGCATATTGCATGACAAAAAGCTACATCCTTGGAGTTATACGGGTTGCTAATAAACAAACAAACAAAGCGAATGCTCGCTTGCTGTGTGCGATGAGTGAAAAGGGCTACAACCTACGAATTAACAGTGTCTAAGTGAATCAATAAAAATGTTTATGTTTTAATCTTATTTTCTAGGTAGACTATGATACATGGACAGTGCCTGTCACAATAACGTTATAATTTATTATTTACTACCTGACACCTAGTGTACAGCTTACATCAATTATAAAGACCAGATTTTGTCAGTTCTCTTCCTGAAACGGACCTTAAACAGGATTTCAGAAAACCGCATGTCATTACAGCTGCACATCTTAAAGGACAACTTTTCTTAAAATCGTGTTTTAATTAAATTTCTCCATAACATTAATGCTGTGTTACTTATTTAATAATAAAGATATGTAGGAAATAGATGTGTTAAAAATTATTTTAAGATCATTTATTTTTACATATCTTTACTTTCTTGATATGTATAATTGTAATTGAAGATTTCTAATTTCAGCCTCTCATAAGTAAATATAGAGAGCAGTCAGCTCATTTAAGCTTTAAAAAATTCTGATGACTAATGCTTTATGTCACTAAAAGCTCTGAACTTCAAAATGAATTCATAAAAACTAGTAATAAGTAAGCAAATATAAAATCAATAAGTGAAAGAAACTGACATTATAAGTCAGAGCAGTAATAAAAATGGCATTCGTAGTAACTGAGACAAAGACGCCATTATTTAAGTTGCATGAAGCCAAAAACTGGATTTACAACCAACATTTAGTATACGTACGTACGTATGTGTAAAAGTAGAAACACTGAGAGTATATTCAAGCATTCACATCATCACGTAGCGTGCGTACGTACGTGACTGAGGTGTTCAAATGTCTACTTCTTACATAAATACGCTACGTGATGGTTGTGCACATAAGACTTAGTTAAATTTTAATAATTTTTTTAATACTGCCTCTTTTTGTCGTAAATAATTTTTTCTGTCCAAAATTATTAACCTTCTCCAGTTTACTGCCAACATTATTCGCGAACAAAAACAACGTTTGTGTACACCTAGTTGCTATGGTGTTCTGAATCCTATAAAAAAAGTTGTACTCACGTACGGTAAGTGTGGTCGTGAATCCTGCTAAACCGGTAATTTAACAAGTCTTAACTCACAGACAGAAGTCTGAGCACAGTACTGAGTGGCAAGTTGTTCCGCTGTGACATTTTCCCTACACAAGGACAGAAAAAACTTAGACTTTTTTTTTGCGACGTGAATAATAAAAAAGAAATTGTTCCCCTCGTCCGTAATAGTAAGTGAAAGTGTAAATAAATTGAAGCACTAATAAACAAATGTCAAATCCTTAAAGATAAAAAAAAAAAAAAAAAAAAACAGAAACTTATTCCTAGTTTTACACTTCAAAACTTACTGAAATTGGAATCTGAAGTTGCGAACTTAACACTTTTTGCACACAGCTCTTCGAAGTGGCTCGGAACCTAGCAAATTATAATTCCAACTATCTTTAATGTTGTCTTTTTTTAACTGAGTACAACGGACGAATTGCTTGTATAATGCCGTAAAAACACTTACGGCTTATTCAAAATCTTGTTTTCCAAGCAAACTACGTTTTTTTCTCAAACTAGTGTTTTGCCAACCCAGGATGCTGTTAAACAAAAATAAATAACTTGTATAGTTGTATTTGAAATTTTATTCAGCGAAACAAACTTGCTGAAAGTGAATACAAATATCTGCTACTTATTAAATTGATTGTTTGTCTGCGTAATAGCAGCCTACACTATAGGCGTTTATGAAAATTCACGAGGATATAATACAGTAGGTAGGTCAGCCAATATTTCAAGTTTTCGGTGTTTGGAATATTATCCTAGTGAGTTTACCCGTGTTAGAAATTTCAACCTATGGTCTCTAGGTTAATTACTAACTGAAACTAAAATTATAATTGAATACAAACATAATACGTGTAAATAATGTACTGTATATGCAGAATTGAGGAAAATATTTATTACGTGGCAAATATTTAGGCTTGGTTTTTATTCCCGTCATTTTAAAACCTTGCAGGCGTTATCAAACCTTGATAATCGGCAAATTCAGGTCACGTGACTGAAATAACCTACCCTATTCCAGCGAATGAATTTTCGTAAGCGCTTTATGATTATAGGTTGTGTTAATTATGTAGTTTCATCAGGAAGCAACTTCGATTACTCAGGCTTACACACGCGCTGGCCACAGTTGATTGAACAGTCCCGCAAAACATTTCCTTATTTGTTACTGGATTGCAGTCGTCAAAGGCGTGTCAAAACAGACGTCGTCCAATCACAGAAGTGACAGTAAAGTAAGGGTTTTGATATTCAACCTGACCTAGAATGTATCCGGGATTCTCACGAACTTCTAACTATGGACTATACAGCTTGGTAGGCCTACGCCTTTATCGTTGATTCGCTGTCTTCCAGGATGTCACATAAGTGTGGAGTAGGAAATTCTAAATGATCTAAGTGCCAAAAGACACCGAATTTAGTTAATATAAAAATGAACTATGTGCCATTGCCAATGTTTGCTATAAGAGCTAAGTCCCAATGATTTTCTTAAGCGTTATTATGATCGGTGAAAGACCGCATGTCTCATATGTAAGCATATATACACTTGCATCGCTGATTTTCCCTTTTACTTGAAAGGATATTTTTGGCACTTAGATCACTTAGAATGTAAACTCTACCAGTAGGAACCTGGTGAAATCACGTGTTATTTTGGACTCAAGCTAGACTTTAAACCACTGGAAATTCGTTTCACTTTCGCAATTGTCCCTTGACTTATTTAGTTGTTTGGCATTTGCTGGGAGGCGCTGTGGCAATTATAATGCAGCAACTAAATTGATGCCCTATCATGTGGTATTAACGAGCAGCCAATGAGCAGCTGCAGTATGCTTGAGTACACAAAAATATTCTTGGAAGCTAGTCAACAAGTCAGCAAACCCATGAATATTTCCAGTCTCTATACATAAGTCATAGAAAGAAAGAAGCGAAAATCACTCAAATGTTTATGCCACATTTTTTCCAAAACACTAAGCTTGTTGCACCTTTATGTGTAGGGCCATTAACATTTCGCGGAAATAATTATGCCCCAGCTTGTCTCTGTGTCTTACGTGCACATCTGAAGCAATGCTTCATGGTTATTGGCAGCGTGTCTGTGTGAAGTGACGTCTGTCATTTGACTGCGCCAATCAGAATAAGGTTACGGCAACACCACACGTCTGTGATTTGACGGTAGAACTCAAGACACGTGAGAGTTTAAACATCCAATCACTGACTATGAAGCGGCATAATTGCAGATGTGCACGTAAGGCAAACTGGGACAAAATCCATTTCAAGAAAACTTCATGATGATTATGACGATTACTTGACTCGCTTTTAACTGTTTGCAGACGAATAACAGACGTACAGAAGCGACGTACCAGAAGTCTTTGCAAAAGTGATACAAACGTACAGGTACTTGAATTCAATTACAGGGTGTCTACTAGGTCACCAAAGTCACGAAAGTCCCGAAAAAGTCACGAATTGTGAAAAAGGTCACGAAAGTCCCACAATAGTCACTAATTTGAAATATATTTTGGTATAAGTCACGAAAATTATTTTTGTGTGTTTTATTAATGTCGAATCATTTGTCAAACGTGCATGTTTACATTACTAGTATTTCTCGTGCACTGTGCAAGTAAAATAAATAATTAGTTTGTATATTAGTTATTATAGTCATTGTCCTAAAGACAACTTAAATTGAGGTATATATTGATTACAGATTTTAAAATTGGACATGCTTCGCGCTCTATATTGGAGGAAGCATAATGAAAATTGTCTGCTGTGTTGCACTATTAATTAATTCTTTTTTCAACAGTTTTTCAAGAAAAAGTCACCAAAAAGTCACTAAATTTTACTTTTACAATCTGGTAGACACCCTGAATTAGCTCGATCCCAACAGAATCTGCGAGTCATTCAGGTCTCTATAAGACATCAGTAGGGACCCCTGATTTACGCGAAAAGGATTTTGCCCCACTTTGTTTCATTACCTTACGTGCACAGCTGCAGTTCTGCTTCAGGGTCTGTTATTGGATGTTTTAAATGTCACGAGTCTTGAGGTCCTATCCGCAAATCACAGACGCGGGTTATTACAGAATCGTTATTGTTATTGGCACAATCATATTATATACTGCTCTTCACAAAGACTCGCAGCCCAATAGCAATGAAGCAGAGCTGCAGATGTACATGCCAGTCACTGAAACAAACTAGGGCAAAACTCTTTTCGCCAAAAATAGGGGTCCCTAGTCATCTATTAACTAAATTCAGTGGCGGCGGTAGGTTGTTGCCAGGTAGGACTGCAGGTGTCGAGAGTTTTACGTGTTTGTGTGTTTGTTGACGCTATAATCAGTCAAACGCTGGTCTAGTTACCGCTTATTACTGAGTGGTACCAAAGGTTCAGCAGCAACATGATCATTGGTAGCGACCTGAAGTTTTCGCGTAAAGATTTTTGCGCCAATTTAATTCATTGCCTTACGTGCTCATCTGCAGTTATACTTCATGGTTATTGTCTATGTGTATTTGTGCAGAGTTGTGTTTCTTGCGACTGTGCCAATGAGAACACGTTTACTACGACGCCACGCAAACGCCTGTGATTTACGGACAGAACATCAAGACGATAGTAGTTAAAACATCCAATTACTGGCCACGAAGCAGAACTGCAGGTATGCGCGCAAGGCACTGAAACAAAGCGGTGCAAAAACTTTACGCCAAAACTTCCTGTCCCTAATCACTAGAGCTACGATTTTGCCACGAAAACATTTTTGCACCATTTTTTTAAAATGCCTTATGTGTACATCGGGAGTTCTGCTTCATGGTTATTGTCTTTGTTCAGACACGTCCCTCATTTGACTGCACCAATCAGAGCAAAACAGTTGTGGCACCATACGTATATGATTTGCCAATAGAAACCCAAGATCAGTGAAGTTAAAACTGCCAATCACTGGCCATGAAGCACGGCTGCAGATGTGCACGTAAGACACCGAAACCAACTGATGCAAAAATATTTTCGCCATAGCAGTGGCTCTGCGTATAACTTTTCTCATTGGTCGTTTTTCAGCCAACGAGAGTGTAGAGTTGACTGTGGTCTAATAGTATTTTCAGGAGTGTTAAAAAAAACCGGGTCAATGACTCTATATACTAGCGAGTTTATCCTTTAGAAGTAATTCTCGGGTTTAGTACTAAAATGATAATGAATGTAGTTAAGCCCAAATGAGGTAACCTACAATTATATAAGGTTTTGGTGCACACAGTGAACTTTGACCTTGAACATTTCATTTCCAGTTATGTATGGGTTGGTTCCTTTCTGCATAGCTGTCCTATTATCAAATGGTCACATGTAACAAGGCTTAGGTATGGGTAACTAGTGTCCATAATGATTGAGGAATTCCACCATAACAGTACAGGCGGGTCGCTATAAAGTGAGCAGTTTTAAATATAATTTTTTTTAGAATTATATTTTAAGAAAAATTGTGGTGTCATGTTTAACTTTTTAGTATGGCGTAGTCTATACACTTTAATTGTTATTTACGTAGTTTTGTTAATATTACACAGTGCCAGAAAACTATAAATAATATAAATTTAAAAAAAGTAACTAGGGCTTCCAAAGTGCTCATTTTATCCTGAACCGCCTGTACCAGGACTTCTCAATTAAATGCACCTTCAGTCACTTGCTTCAATTTTATAACTGCCAAAAACACTCGGGGGCCAAAAGTTAAAAAAAAAAAAAAAAAAAAAAAAAAACAAGTGCAATCAATAATTATAGGCATTGTACGGAATAATTTAATTGAACTTAATGTTTGTCTAACATAAATCATTGTCATACGCAGAGATTACATTGACCTAACTACAACTATTGAGAAATAGGCTTTAAATTATTTTAACAAAACATTTTCGCTGATTTCTAACATTTTGATGGCGGGCCAGTAGAAATCTCTCTGCGGGCCGCATCTGGCCCACGGGCCGCCTATTGAGAAGGCCTGGCCTATACCGACTGCGTACTCACCGTGCGCAGACACCACTTGAAGCAGCACGCCATGGCACGCACGCAACAAGGAGTGGCCTCCTGCTATACCGCGCACGCACAGCAGCACACGAGACCCCTGTACAGCGGCAGATAGGGGCGCGTTATTTCCGAGCGGAGCAGAGCGTAGCGTATCCCGCACGCGCCTTGTCTGTGTTTACATTCTGGCGGGTCGCGGCCGCAGGAACCAGATCTGGACCGGCTCGGCTGGCGCGACGGAGAAGTGGCCGCCAAACTTTCAGGGAGGGGATGCTGTAATGCTGGAGTGCCAGGGAACCCTGACGTCGAGCCAATATCCCGGGGGAAAATGTCTCCAGATTTTGTAACCGTCAAGACTTTCGTCTAGGCTTGCTCTTTAGCGTAAAGTGAGTGTCAAAAATTAGTTTTTTTTTTTACTGTGGGCTCAAACCTTAAATTGTAAACACGAACTACTTCATCTTGATTTTATTACTAAGTTTATGTTAACATTGGGTAGAAAACTATAAATTTAACAAAAGTAAAAAAAGTAACCGACGTAAAAGTGCAGAGGAAGGGAGATGGGAAGGGGAGAAAGAAGGAAATAGGAGAGAGAAGGGAAAGGGGCATAGAAAATCTCCCTTCTTCAAACGATTACGGTAGGCTTGGGGAAACGTGTGGTAATATTTCTCTCTCTCTCTCTCTCTCTCTCTCTCTCTCTCTCTCTCTCTTCTTATCTTTCTCTACACACATATATACTTTATTTATTTGTTTGTACATATTTATATATAATTTTAGTACTGCTTTATAATTGTGGGATACTTAAATAGTTAATTTACGTCTTAACAGCAGCATTTACACACTTTTAGCTAACAGTGTATTCCAAAGAAATTATATCTGAAGATTTGTTACAGTTGGTCAACATTATGTAGCATTATAAACCGAACTGTTTTCATGAACGTACGGCATAGCGAGCTTATGATGCCAGGATTCAGGAAAAAAATAAATGAAGTCTCTCGTCTGTTGTCGTAGGCAGCCTGATAATATAGTTATATATATAAAATACAAAAATTAATAATTATTGGTTTTTGATCGTCTTTTATGCGTTCCTCTACCATTCATGCGAATCGGTGAGTTGTTCGTGTGTCCGCGAAGGTTTCTGTAAAAAAAAAAACACGTTTGGATCGAGGGGTTGCAAAACGGGGTGGCCAGAAAATTTAGTAAAGAAAACTCTGGTGAGCTGTGCGTGCGCCCGTAAAGGTTTTCTAAAAAATAAATTATATTTTGGATAGTGCGGGGAAGGGGGGTTCGTCCCTAATCGGGTAGAAGGGTAGAACGGGGTGCCCAAAACAATTTAGGGAAAAAAGACGTGCGTTGTGCGTGCATTCGCAAAGATTTCTACCAATAATAATTATGTACTTTCACGGAAATCGACGAGGAGGTACAGGGACAAAACTCGGTACCAGAAACTGATTTTTCAAAATGTCTCTAAAATGGTCCAGGTGGTGTGGGGCTAGCCCAGTTGAAGTATAGGAAAACCCATGTGAATTAATTTACCCTTTTTTTTTTCAGCTAATATTGAAGATAAACATCTGAAACAAAAATCAGCTTGTTTGCATGCGGTCCCTTTTTTTCCATTGCATTTTTACTTATGATAAAAATATTAAAATTTTAATATAAACCAGACTGTGTGTGATATTTAAAAATGGACGCAATACACGGATGCAGCATATGTTTCTGGCAATATTATTTTGCATAATTCAGCAACCCTGCGAACGAAGTCCTTGTCGTGGGTACCAGCTAACATGTTGCATGTTTGTTGACAACAGCTAATATTGTTTTTTTTTTCCTGCAAGTCAACAACAACCGCTCTCGCAACGACCTGCGTCCATAAAAATAGTTTGCTTGACAGAGAAATTTCTCACCCGTCTGATGTTTTCTTTAGGATAAGAAGTGAGTACAGGTAATAGACGGAATGCGAGAGCAAGGAAACGGGGGTGCTCCGAGAAAACCTTTCGGTAAATGTCAGTGACATACTGAATTTTTCGAAGCACAGTATTAATTTGAAGTTACCACTTTTGTTTAGTAAAATAAGACCTAATAAGAATACGATTCGTACAAAAACTGCTCACAATTAATAACTTCGATCAAACTGCTTGTAATCCGGTATGGTCTAGTGGCTAGGATACCTGGCTTTCACCCAGGAGGCTCGGGTTCGATTCCCGGTACCGGAAGTGTAAATTTTTTATGTAAGTAACAAACATAAGCGAGTCTTTGAGAATACTTTTCATTATTATAAAATGAAATTTCACAGAGCCCATACGCTAATTTTACTCCGCAAATGTAGTGCACAGTTACATTACATAATTTTAGAACAAAAATGCAGAACTATGGGAATAGCGAACGCAGTATCACGCGCGCCAACGTGTGTGGGGTGTGTTACTAAGGTGCGGGAAGAGTTCGTTTTGATCTAATATGTAATACAAGTATGTATGTATGTATCGTAAACAACATCAAGTCGCTACCTTCTTGTAACTTATTGAAAAATGGGAAATCTTAATGTAAATATATTTGTATCGCTTGTTTTTAATGGGTTAACTTGTCGATTTTATTTCAGTTTAAAATAGTTATTTTCTAACTGTTCATATATATATATATATATATAATTTATATTAGCATTATATGTTAGGATTGTTGACAACAATAACCAGTTTATCAAATAAAACCCAGTATTTAATAAGTTCGGGAAATTATTTAATTTCAGGTTTAAAACGTTTACAGACAGGTTTGACGTGAATAAGAGAGCTTATTTATTTATTTTTTTAATAAAGAAAGAGGGGACGGGATATCTTGTCATCTGTGATTACTTTTTCTTCTCTTCCCTTCTGGATTCAATAGCATTTAACTTGTACTTGAATGTGCCACCAGTGATTAAATGAAATCAACGTCAGAGTGGAATGTATGCAGTCTTCTTGTACTGTGCTGTGGCCGCCAGCAGGGACGATAAATGTTCAAGCTAATGGATCAGTGTTGCCAGATGAAGAAGTAGACATTACATTGCTAGGCAGATTAAAAAACTGGAATTCATCACACAATTCTGGTACACGAAAAGTAACTATTTTCGCGGCTTATATTTTTATTACATTTTTATCACTCACATAAATTAAAGTACAATGATTTACAGTGCCAAATTAAATAAATGCTATCACTGGCGTAGCCAGGATTTGAGTTTTTGGTGGGCTCACATTTTGTCACTCACCCATACCCCCCCCCCTAAAGTGGCGGGTCCGGGGTCCTCCCCCAGGAAAATTTGGATTTCGGTTGCAAAATGGCACTATTTAACCTTTTTTCTTGCCTCAATGCAGAATATATATAACCGGCAGAATATAATATTTTTATCTGAGAAAATTGGGTTGTGTGAAACAATTACATAATTTTTTAATGACCTTCGAGTTAATTGTACAATCTGCTGGCCTATAGAAACAAACTGCAGTACAATAGCTTATAATTCAGTCTGCCATCAAAAATAATGTAAATTTTGCATGTCTGCACTTATTTATGACCTGAAATTTAAAAAAAAAATATATTTCTTACAAGATGAATCTAATAACATTATGTTAATTTATTTAGTGAAATGTAAGTTAGTGCTGTTAAATATCTCAAAGATTTAAATACACAACAATAAAAGACCGAGGTGGCGCACCCTTGGCTCCCTTGGCACGAATGTCACGCACAATGCACTGTTTACGTAATACACTGCACAGAAATATATTCAGTGAAGGTGAAGGAAACTAGGAAGAGTGAATTCCACTCTTCTGTTGGACCTCAATATGAATTCATCGATAATGCAGTCCCGATACACTTCCTTGTTGTATTATTTTTCTATTGCCAGCAGACCTCGAGATGCGAACCTCTCCTGTCCCATAGTATTCATGATGTGTGTTTAGTCTTTTAACACACTGAAGGACCTTCCACTTTGATGCTAATAACAGGATTGGTAAGTGCAATCTGAAGAATTTTTTTTTGGGTTTGGTGAACACACTTGAAGGCAAGAGAGTGTATAGATGAAGTAAAGAAATGCCACTTTTAGATGACTTTGTATTTTTCAGGTTGTTTTTAGCGACATCTATATCACCTTTATAAAATTCAAGTTTATAGTACGTACAAAAACCTTGTAGGTGATCAAGAGAAAAAAACTTTGTGGGATACTGACAATTAGTTTTGGAGTCATCACTAAAAGGGCTTCCAGAACGTGTTAATTTGGTTCGTCAGTAAGTCGCCTTCTTATCTCAGAGTAAATGACGTCTATTATAGGATAAAACCACACAACTAAGTCCCTTTGTATTTTTTCCTTAAAAATTGCCATAGGTAAAGAAAATCTTCGTTATTTTTAGAATTATTTAGAAAATACAAAGGAATTGCTTGGTGTAATTTTAAATATTTTAGCACATGACCCATACTATTTTTTAATTTCATTGTAAATTATGTAATTCGAGTAAGTCAGTTGGTTTTTGTTATTATAATAACTTGTCCACGTAACTTGCAAATTATGACTTTGACCTGCTGCTATGGGAAGACTATGAGAGTTAAGAAATGTTTCACGAGTGGAAAATGTAGCCAAAAGTAACGTCTGTGAAATTAATACTACGTCGTACAAATATAAAATTATGCGTTTTTGCCACTTGAACGCCCTTAACCGAGCGTTCTAACGTACTAGGAAACTCTACCGAAGGATATATGTTTACACGTGAACAAATTAATAGGCGTGATCTGTGAAAACCTGAACCTCGGACAATATTTTCATTTAGGGGTGTAGATGAACACGTCGTTATAACTGTTGTTCTCTGTTTCGTAGAAGTTATTGTGAGTAAATTTCGACTGCTATTCGGGCAATTACTGATAACATTATGTACTGTCTGCCACACTACAAGACTATATTAGTACATACGGAAGGAAGAACATCTCAGATTCATTTTAGAAACAAAAAGTCGACTAACACTGCATCAAAATCTACTACACTAAAAATATATAGTTGTGCTAAACAGACTAGTAGTAATTGTCCCGTTGTTACAGGACTAGATGCTGGAACCCATTTATTGAGATTTTGTGAGTTAATTACCCTTCAAAATTTCGTAAAACCTCCTAATGGTGTTCATTATGCGATTCTCAAGTAAATATCAGTTTCGGATTCACTTGCTGCTAGTTTGAAATTGATGCCGTACTTTGATGAAATACAAGACATTGAGTGTATTGAATGTGAAAATCTTTTAACACTTCTCTTTTTCTTAATATCAAGTTGTTAATTTGTTTTCTTTTTTAAATGCGCCTAATCCCTGATTTTCTTGGCAACAGTACTTCTGTTAATTACAATTTATTTTTAAAAACAGTTACCACCACACACAAACAACTAATTCTGTCCTGACTTGCTGACTCGTTCTTTATGTGTGTGTATTGCTTTGTATACATGATCGTCATTTAGTACGTGGTACAGATTTCAGGGCGTTGTTTCAGTGGCGAAAGCATTTTGAAAGAAGAAACCAGGGAACTATTGGAAGATACGGGATTTAGTATTCTTAAGCCTAACAGTTCTTCTGAACTAAGTTTGAATAAGGATCAGTATAAATATTCGGTTATGCGTAGTTATCAGATGTAACACGGAGTAAACAGCATAAAAACAAAATATCACGTATCACAGATAACACCGAGAGCAAGGACCCAAACGGGTTTGATTAGTTGACTATCCAGTTTGTGCTCCCGAACAGGATCCCGTTTAATTTAGTACTTTTATGATGTTTTATTGCCAACCCAGGCAGCCGCAGTGTGCGAAAACAGAACTTGTTCTAGCTGGGAAGTTCTCCAAAAGAAAAGTTTTGGAACGCTAACCAGACAAAAAGAACAAGTTATTTAATTTTTAAGTATTATTACGTGCCAAAGAGACTAAATATGATCTTTGTCGAATAGCAGACTTGAGGAATACAGAAGATATTAACATGCTTGCAAAATTGAGGCTCGTTTTTAATTTAAATGAAAAGTTCTTCAGAGACTGCTTCCCCCATAACTCCCGGTAAATGCTGAAATGTTTCCTTATGCTGACTACCGCTAATTTCTCCCACGTTTCCTGTCAGTTTATGCTATCGGTTTCGTTTAATGACCTCGGTGTCGATGAGACGTTAAGCGGGTGCCTCTACCCTTTTACCTGTGCTTCAAACGCGTTCAAGCGAGTTACGGCTGTTCTTTTTTTTAACGAAACTATTAAACGTAAAATATGTTTGTATATCTACGGAACGAACACACACTTCAAACTATTTCGCTATAGTTTTAAAAATTCGGCACCTTAAATAGAAACATTAATTACGGGCCACTCAGAACGGCCAAAAATGGGGTTTCTAGACTGCTGTATACGGAAAAATAACAACCGGATTCGAAAAACACAAATATAGAAACAAGAGTTAGATTTTGAACTATGCTGCCCACAAATAAAATATTGTGGTAACCGCTTAAAGTCCCTTAGATGAAATGATAATAGTAAAGCACTGCACGCTATGTGAGGGGCTTGCGCGAAGAGGCGATAATGTGCTACATACGTCGGTGAATGTCACTCTTACCGCTCCTGTCTCACACACAAACATACACAGCCTATCTAGGTAGGTTACTTAAGCGCACAAGAGTTCACTAACCTTGGATTCTCGCGCTGTAACTGTACCAACGGAATTTGCTAGTTGAATGAAGTGAAGATACTTTGGTCAGCACTTGAGTGACATTATGCGAGTATGGAGCAGCGCCGGAATGAAAGGGCGGGGGAAACGGAAGATCCTCGAGAAAACCCGCCGACCAGCGGCATTGTCCGGCACGATTCCCACATGCGAAAATCTGGGGACTGACCCAGTCGGGAGTCGAGCCTGGATCTCCTTGGTGGGAGGCGAGTGCTCTAGCCACTGCACTTCAAACGTGGCCCCCTTGTCAGTTGAGTGCTAACGGGCGGAATAAAATATTTGACATTCATAATGCACGAATGACGTGCTGTGCTACCACATTAGCTTTCAAAAAAAAATTTCCTCTTAGTATTCTTCGATTATTGCTTTTAAAACTACAAACACCTGAATGCATACTAGACCTAACGGGATATGAGTGAAACAGACAAATTTCAGACTAATCCCTGTGTCGGGAAGAAATGCCGAGTCCTATAAATATTTCCAGCTTAATGCTTTTAAAGGTTTCAAGTAAGCGGGCCATTGTATTAAAAGTGAAGATCAGGCCAAGTCAACTATGTCATAGATACAAACAAAAATGGGCCCAAGACACTTAAGAACATTATAATTATTTTTGAATTTTTAAAGAGATTGTTTCCCCGCATCTTACAACTTTGTACTTTATACCACTCTATGACCATTCAACACATACATGTTTCTTGTTTGTGAATTAATCTTGTACAGTAAACAGTCTTAAATACTATTTTTGAGTCGAGAAAAACTGCCCACTGTTTTCATTTTATCGTCATTTTTCATTTTCCAGTACTTTATCACGCACTGTACTGTTGTTTTTGTTGAGTGATTTTCACGAAAACTAAAAGTGTTGTTTATCAACATTTTAACTTCTTTGCAGTAGTCTACGGAGGGTTTGCCGCGAGGTGAAAATTTTATACAATCAGAACCGTGTTGATGAACTACCAGTAAATGTAGGCTATTTGTTATTATTGTTTGATTTATTTTTTTAAAAAATGTGAAAGAAGTTTATAGAAACCATAAAAGCATTGTACGAAAATTATAAGGATCATGTATTTTATTTGCACATTTTCTAATCCAATGTAACTCAATACGTGCTTCTCCGGTATTTCCTATAAAAATATTCAAAACCGAAAAATTTCGGAATCAAATTTATGATTTCTAGAGACAAAGACAATGCCGTGAAAAGCTGTAAAGCAAAAACAACAACAAAATCATACATTTTTATAAACCATAAAACATGGAAGTATGTTTAAAATCACGAAATTATATTAAATCAAACCACGGTCTATTAGATATTTTAAAAACTGTTATCCCTTCTTCAAAAAATTATTCGTAGAATTTTTTAATTGGCTCGTCAAGGACGTAATTGAACGATTGTGTGCAATTGGTCGTATACACAAGCTCTAATCTGTATTTTAAACACTCTATTTGAGTATTTACGTGTATGTGTCTGTATGCGTACGCGCGAGAGAGAAGGAATGTAATATGTGACGTAGGTCCTGAAGTGTAAAGAAATGGTTTCCAACACGAGTGGAAGTCGCGTAAATTCTCTCTGGTTGTTCCCCCTGTTAATTTTTTTACTTCGTAATTTTGGCACTTGTATAACATATTTTTTTTAAAAACTAAATGCCGAAACTCAGCGTTTTTTTGCATTGGAATCCAACGGTATATTGATCTCTTGCAGCTTACTATCCGACTAAAAAAGTAAATAACGTATTTTACTCGTCAATCCACCGACACCGTACACGCTGCACAGATAGTAACTGTATCAGTCAAAAGGATGCGCTGCAGTTCATTCTTAGTGAAATGGTAGCCTAGACTGGAAATTTCCTGTGATTACATGTTTATAAATTGATTCCTTTATGAACGTAAATATAAACCTTAAAAGCTCTTTGTTCCATTTGTAACTTATCAACAATTTAATAAATTAAACATATTTAGAATAATCTAAATATAAATGCTCAATACTATTACTATATACTGTTACAAGCATGGTCCGGTATGGTCTAGTGGCTAGGATACCTGGCTCTCACCCAGGAGGCTCGGGTTCGATTCCCGGTACCGGAAGTTAACTTTTTTTTGTGTTTTAAAATTTTTATGCATTTCAGCTGTAGAAAACATAAAAATTCAACTGTCAATTTTTTACCATCATTGTTAGTGAATGATGTTTCGTAACACGAATAAATTTACATGTTCATACAATAGTTGCAGCAACCAGCCTCATCTGGTGGCTTCATGTAACACGAACTAATTTGTATGTAACGTGTGTATGTATATACACATATACACTTAAAAGGGAAGACTGATTTCATAGACTGACATATACACACGGTCCTCAAATCCGCAGGATCTATAAACGTGAAATTTTGAGGGATTGTTTCCCTTCACTTTTCAGGGATATGGGAATTTTTCGAAATTCGAACCCTAAGGGGGAGAAAAGAGGTGGAAAGTGTCAACGATGAATCGCCTGTAAAGATTGAACAGACGGGCTATCGTAATGAATGCCACTTGATTATCTTGGAAATAATTGTGCGATGGGAGAGCATGACTGTCTGTAGTAGTTTTTTAGTTATACTCCATTGCGATGCAGATGAGAATACATAACGGGCATTTATTTATTACCAACCTGTAATTTAATTTTCACTAATAAAGTGGATTTGTCAGTGTAAAATACAGCAAATACACTGTACAATTAATATGATAAACAACACAGTAAATATGCTAAAACACACATTCATTTAGGATACAAAACAATAGGTAGGCCTACAATGCAATGCTTATAAGTACAAGTCAGATAAAGCATAACTGTATAAGTTTCTGAGCAGCAACTTATACACAAAATATAAAGCAATACATAAATAAAAACATGAAAAAATAAAAATACACAACACTAGTTTATGATTTAGTTTTGATACTTGTTCTAGAAACTCAACAGAGTAAAAAGTTAAATGTGTTAAATATAATTTTACGAGTTATTTTAATTTATTGAAGTGACTGGAATTGTAAATTGTTTCCTGCCATTTGGTAACGTCTTTTTATTATTAGATACCACAGTTCTAACTGAATATTGGTGTATTTTATGGTGACTAAGTGTGTTGTAATCATCGATATCACTATTTGTATAGTATAATTTATATTTTTGTGGGTAAAGAGAATTATATATATATATATATATATATATATATATATATATATATATATATATATATATATATATATATATATATATATATATATATATATATATATATATATATA
>PNEQ01017413.1:0-17816 GCA_003012365.1 Medauroidea extradentata | reverse complement strand
AAGACTTTCTTCTAATTTGTTGACTGACGCATAAAATCTCACCATAGGGTAGAATAGATTGGACATTTGCATAATAAAGAGAGAGGACAGCTTCTATAGACAATATTTTTCTTACAGTTTTTCCTCTCCAATCATAATAGGTGTATAAATGGGAATAATTTTAACTGAGGGAAAAAAATCGTTAAATTTTTTTATATGTATTCTGAAAACCACCTATTTTTTAGTTTTGCATCAAGTGCATTTTTAATCTATAGCTTTACTAACAAAATATTGAATATGCTATTTCAATGTTTTTTTTTAAAGAAACCAAATTGTCTGACTGATATAATATTGTTTTTATAAGGTATTCAGTAAGTTGTAATGTACTATAGAAGTGTATGACAGACATTTGCATCACAATGAAGTATGTCCAAAAAAACTACATCCAGGAATGCCACTTCATTGAGACTTTTATTAAAATACATATAAAGTTCTGTTAGGATTTTCGGAATTCAACCCCTAAGGCAATGGAAAGACGCAAAAAGTATTTTCGTTTAACTATAGATATATATCGACCAGTCTAAATATCGATTAGCTTTTTTGGTCACAAAGATACTAAAGTAAATACCGGAACATCAGTTTTGAATTTTAAAAATTCTTAAGTTGTGAAATGTGTTTTCAAAAAGTGCTGAAACTGAAAATAAAAACTTAAAAAATTCAATATATTTTTTTAAAAATACAAATAATTTTTATTCTTTAATTTTATGAGCATGTCATTGTAGCCTGCAATGTCTTTATCCACTGTGATTTTTATGAGTTTGGTATATCAGTTGGTTTTAGTGTAGTCGTTAAAACGGAAACATGCAAAATATGACTTTAACAAGCCATTACGCGTAAACTATGAGAGATAAAAAATTTCATTAAGGCAAAGTTAATCACAATTTGTGTCTAAAATAAGAAAAAAAAATATCTGGTACAAATAAAAAATAAAATAATGGTGATGAAAATCGCGGTAAACCGCGCCCTTAACTCGAGCCAGTAGAAATAAGGTCGTAATTTTTTCTTCAAAAGGATAGGCATACATTGTACAATTGTCTAGAAAGTGGTTTTAGTATTTTTCGGTATTCGACACCTAGTTTTGAAATAGATACGTAAAAAGGATTTTATATTAATCCTCGATTTCTATTGAACCCTTTGAGTTGCTGAGATAATGTTCACGTCAGTGTGATACTTACGCAAATACTTATATTTCAGGATATTTCGACAAGGGAAAAGCGGTAAAATATGTCTTCAAAAATCCTCAGTACATTTTCATTTCAATTTATCTATATATATATATATATATAATATATATATATATATATATATATATATATATATATATATATATATATATATATATATATATAAATGAAAGCTGACTGACTGACTGACTGACATATCAAACTGCAGCCCAAACCACTGGACCTAGAATCGTGAAATTTTTTGTGGGGGTTCCCCTCAGGTAGTAGGCGAGCACTAAGAAAGAGTTGTTCGAAATTCGACCTCTAAGGGGGTGAAAAGGGGTGAAATTGTTTCCGAAGAAACTACGATAGAGCTCGAACCCGATGGCCTATCATCATGATTTTTACTGTAATAGGACACTTGTAAAAATGCATATTAGCCAATTTAAGGATTTTTCGAAGTTCAACATTTAAGGGGGTGAAAAGACCTTAAATGTGTTTCCAATCAACTATCGATATCTATCGAACCCTTCAGGATAGAGAGTTGATATTCACTTCAAAATATTGCTTACACAAATACCCAAAAAGTATTTTTAGGTTTTTTGAAATTCGACCCCCAGGCAGTAAAAAGGGGCAAAATGTGTTTTTTATGAAACGTCTATATCTTTGAAACACAATTGGCTATCGTCGTTAATTTAACTTTAATTGGTTACTTTTACAAATGTCTACGACATGACTCAAAGACGTTTCGAAATTCTTTATTTAAAGGGGTGAAAATACGTGAAATGTGTTTTCGATTATTCCTCCATATCTATCGAATCAATCGAGATATCGAAGTGTTCTTTGCTTTAAATTGGTGCTTTGTAATTATCCCAAGTACCATTACAAATATATTTTCCGAATTCGGCCCTAAACTGGTTAAAAAAGGGTAATATGTGTTTTCGACTCACATTCGATATATATCGATCCCATAGCTTTTTATATAGCGACGTGATTTTTGTTTAGGATTGATGCTTACTCAAATTCGTAAAAAGTAATTTCAGGAATTTTCGGAATTCGCCACCTAAGGACGTGAAAAGGGGTGAAAAGTGGTGAAAAGAGTTTTCAATTAATCGTCGATATATCTTGAACCAAGCGGGCTAATGTTGTGGTTTTTACGTCCACGAGATACCAATAAAGTATTTTAAAACGTAATTCAAGGGTTTTTCGAAATTTACATTCTTAGGTGATGAAAATACCTTGAATGTGTTTTAGATAAATCCTCGATATCTATCGAACCCATCGAGATATTCAATTAATTTTTGCTTCAGAATGATGATTACAGAAATTACCGCAAAACTGTTTTCAAATTTTTCGAAATTCGAGTTCTCAATACTGTGCAGGGGTGATATGTGTTTTTTAAGTGAATGATCGATTTTGATTCGACTGAACGGGCTAGCGATGTGATTTACACTTCAGTTGGATACTTATACAAATGTCTAAGACGTAAGTTTAAAATATTTCGAAATTCGACACCCAAAAGGGTGAAAAAGCACAAAATTTGTTTTCCATCAACCCACGATATCTATCTAACCAGTTGCGATATTGAGGTGTTGTTCACGTCACAGTGATGCTTACGTAAATATTTAAAAAAATATGTATGTAAAGTTTTTTCTTTATAAGAAACGTGATTATTAAGAATAAAACTAAGTTGGTCAATAATCAAGGCAGACGATCCGAAAAGCAGGAACGAGCAGCGAGAAACAACCTATACAGGAGTTTCATTCTACAGTAACCTATCGATACGTGGTGTTGTACAACCTCTATGAGCCCAGGACACAGATATTTTATTTTTTTAATAAAATTTTATTTTCATGAATTATTTCGACGTTACATGACGCAGTTGTTTGTTACTCGGGTCTAAATTCCGGGAGGTTCTGGGCTCGAATTCCGTTAAAAGCTGCGTGCAAACGTTCAATTCTGACACACAAAAACTACAAGGCAGATCGAATTAGTGCAATTTACATGTAGTCTTTAAAAGGGGTAAAATTGCAGTTCGCTTTCCGCTTAGGTTCCTCTACAATATCAGCTGACATATCGTCGGTATACTGCCAAAAGTGATTAAGTCATAAGTCATAAATGCTAGTTCGTTTAAAAACAGTATTAAATTTTAGATATTAACAAAAATGTGGTATGTTACTATATTGTGACACTACAGTACTAAACGACGAATAGACTTTAAACTTGGGCAATTGTTCGTGAACAACATATACATATTCCTAGCATTTTTATAACTTTATCTCATTTTGACATTGTCACTTTTGGCAGTAAACCGACAATATATCATCTCACTAATCTCAAGTTTGGGGCACCAAACACGTTTCCGCGAAACCTTTACCCACTGAAACTTTGTAATGGCAATTAAGTTAAAGTGAATATTTTGAAAATATATATATTTGAGGGCACCGTCACCAATGGTTGTGCACAGGGTAAACATATGTTTTTCATTCGATTAACCTCTTACCTTAGGTGTCTGTAACTACCCCACAACGTCAAATTGACAGGGCTATAAATAATGCCCAGGTGAAGTTGCTGTTAGTGGCAGGGACTAACTTAAGACTGCTTTTCGCGTGGACAGCTATAGCTGCTTATCCTGCTGTAGAATTAGTTCAACTAGCCGCTTTGACATTCTAACACTTGATGACTGAAGTACCAATCTTGTGTACAAAGAGGTTTTTCAATTAAAGTAAACATTATCAGTTACGTATAATACTCGCGAGCAAAGCCGCGGGGGACTGCTAGTCATTTATAAAAGCAACACATAAACCCCAATACATATTGAGTGTGATTTGTCAGCATTACATTATCATTTAAAACACATTCATAAAAAAACACACAAATACACTTAAATAAACGTAGTACTAATTATGAAGTCCTTATTTGAATTTACATTATGTCTATTTTATGTACAAATGCCAGTGTTTTTATGATTTATCGGTGTGCTTATGTAAATTACAAAAATTCCAGAATTCCAACTACGACTTGAAATGTATCTTCGCGAAACACAAAATATATCTTTAAAATACATGTTAAAGCCAAATAAATATCGCAGTACTTAGGCTAAGGGCATTGAACTCTTTCCACGTCATTATATTATATAAATGTGGAATTCTCGTCAGTCAATAAACACTATAAGAGATAAAATTTTCCCAAAGTAAATTTTTTTTCTTTTACATGCATAATATTAAACAATGCAGTGAAAGAATTTCAACGCCTCGATATTTATTTGGATTTAAGATATATTTTCAAGACATATTTTGTGTAATTTACATAAGCACACTGATAAATTCAAACAAACAAAAAGAACCCAAAGAAAAGTTGACTGAGAAAATTTTAAAAGTCTTCCATTTATTGGGAGGATTTGTCAGTTTTATTTATATTATACACACATGCGCCCGCGCCCGCGCCCGCGCGCACACACACACACACATGTGTCAAAATCAATGTAAATTTGGTAAAGTTTCTGCGTGTTTAATTGTTTTAAATTTTCGTCTCATGACATTTCTAATTTATGTATTTAAACTTTGGAAAGTAATATTTCTTTGTCATCTAAGTTTAAGTTCGGTCAGTTGTTAAGTTCACGGCCATAGAGGAAAAGGTCTGGACACTGGAGTTTAAAATTGACCCTCGTATGACTGATTGGCGCCATAGGCACTCTGGTGTTGTTTTAACATTGCCCAAATGGAGCTATACTCTGTTTCATATTAGTTTGGATAGATCTGACAGCAACATATGGGCAATAATTTTTAATATTTTGTGATTTGCTGTCCAATGCAAGACATTTTTAGCTCTAAAATGAACGTGAGATGGCCATTTCAGTATTTGTATTGCAAAGTTTGTCTTGTGTTGTACAACAAATCACAAAATATTACAATTTATTGCCCATAAGTTGCTGTCAGATTTATCCAAACTTATATGAAATGGATCAAGTTAGTGTCGGAGCTGCTAGGAGCACTGCTGGTACGATGACGCTATACTGCATTGTTAAAACAACACTTCATTGCTAGTGGCGCTTTCAGTCATAGAGAGGTGAACACAACGGTATTGGTAGATAGGTAAGTGCCCAGACCACGGTCGTAGAAGAACAGGTCTAGACACTCGCCTGGATATTTGACCCCCTTGTTGTTTGACTATAGTTCACCAAGTTACCGAGAATATTGTGTTTTATTGGCGCTGATGTTACGGCGGTCGGACTAAACTCCGCCCACTTCCTTTCCGCTAAGATAAACAATTTACCAAAACCTATTTTTTATCAATTTATGAAATACTTCCTTCGTTCACAAATTTAAGAAAAGGCTCCAGCAGTCTTTATTTACTTTATAAATTTAACAATGGAAAAAAATTGGCCCGAGTTTAAGTCCGACCGCCCGGAAAACAGCGCCAAAAAGTACGGTATTCTCGGTAACTTGGTGAACTACAGTCAAACAACAAGGGGGTCAAGTAAATACATTGTTAGATAGGCGAGTGTCCAGACCTGTTCTTATACGACCGTGGTCCAGACCTGTAATTCTAAGACCGTGGTTTAGTTAGTAGTTTTCCTAATAATGGCTACTCTAAATCGTCAAAACCGTGACTTTAACAGTTTACTATACAAAAATTGTGCAACCAAAATACGTTTTGCTTTGTGAAAATTGCACCCCTTTCGGCATTTACTTATTGACCAGAATTCTACAAAAATTAGCTGAAAGATGCTTTGAAAGACTGTCTCTACTGTCATACACGATTCCAATGTCTTGACATTAGTCGCTACTAGGCGAAAAGACTAATTACGACGGTGAAAACATAAGTCGTAAACCGTTCGAAGGACACGATATGAAAAATCTATAAATGGGTAGAAATGAAGAACGTAAGGACTGTATATATAATTCTGTAACACTTTATGATGCAGGCCGTTACTCTGTGAAGTTCCTCAACAGAGTCAGCCCCTCTGGCATACAACCTCACAAGATTAACCTCAATGGCAAATTTAAAGAAACTGACGTTTCAAAGTAATTGGTGTTTTTGTGGTCATTTTTTAGGTACGAAAATCTTGCTGAAGAATCTGCCAGAATGCGTGACCAGTTCAACTTTACCTTAAATATTACGTCATAAAATGATGGGGTCACCTCTGAAAGTCTCATAGAGGCGAGTTATTGACGAGAATATTGCACGTCAGTTCAGTGACTTGCGCCTAGAGGTTAGGGAGAAGCGTGAAGCGCGTGATGTGTCGTCCTTATCGCTTCCGCACTTCTAGGCCTCGAATGCGCAAAATACGTTCACACCACGGTCGTAGAAGTACAGGTCTGGACACTCACCTATCTACAAATGTATTTTGCTTGACCCCCTTGTTGTTTGGCTGTAGTTCGTCAAGTTACCGAGAATGACGTACTTTATTGCCGCTTCAGTTATGGCGGTCGGACTCAAAACTCCGCCCACTTTTTTCCATTGTTAAATTTATAAAGTAAATAAAGATTGCTGGAGCCGTTTTTTAAATTTGTGAGTGAAGGAATTATTTCATAAATTGATAAAAAATTCGTTTTGATAAATTGTTTATCTTAGTGGAAAGGAAGTGGGCGGAATTTGAGTTCGACCGCCCTAACATCAGCGCCAATAAAACACAATATTCTCGGTAACTTTGTGAACTGCAGCCAAACAACAAGGGGGTCAAGTTTCCAGGCGAGTGTCCAGACCTATTCATCTACGGACGTGGTTCACACAGGCAGCCATCTTAATAAGGAGGTAGTTTCTTAGACTTACTGATTTTATGTCTGTTTACTTGTAACTAATTTTGAAATTCAGAGCTAGTAGTGACGTAAAGCATTACTTAACAGAAATTTTTAATCTTTAAGTGTGAAGACTGTTTATCTATATTTACTGATATGATATGGGAATCAGTAAGTAATTAGTTTTTCTCCAATTACGATTAGATAGAACAAATCAATAAATATGTGTAAACAAATATGATCTTAAAATAACTATTAATACATTCTCTATTTCCTATTTAGATTTATTTGCAAATGATTAGTACACCAGTTGCATTTCTGATCGGAAGAAATTTAATTAAAACATTACTTCAAGAAAACACGTAATTTGCGAGGAATTTGCTGTATGAAGCTTTGATTGGGGTACGTATTTTGGGGGGCGTGGGTTGGTGAAACGGACAAGGCACCGTCTACTCCGGCCGTCAAAAGATTGTAGAACGTAAGTCATATATCTGGCCGAATTGAATAAACTTGCCTTGATTTTTGGTAAAAATAATTTTGCTCCAGCGTGTTTCAATGCCTTACGCGCATATGCAACGTTCCTCCTGTTATATTCGTTAATCGTTGTTACTACTATAAGCTTGCGCGGCAACTAGGAGTGTTCGAGATCCAAGTGACTAATTATATTGGATATGGCCCACGATATTTTTGTGAAAATAATTCCGCAACAATTTGTTTGAATGCCTTACGTGCACATCTGCAGCTCTGTTTCATGGTCAATGATTGGCTGGTTTATAACTCGCAGCGTCTAGGGTTCTACCAGCAAATCACAGACGTGTGGTGTTGCAGTAACATTGTTCCTGTTGGCACAGTCAAATGAGCCACGACTGTGCAATAATACACTCTGCCAATAACTATGAAGGAAAGCTGTAGATGTGCACATGAGGCATTGAAACAAACTGTTGCAGAATTATTTCCACCTAAATTCGTGGGCTCTAATAATGGCGGGAGAAGAAACAATACGCTGAATATATCGGAGACGTACGTTTTAAGACCCGTTTCACCAGAATACAGGAGACGCTATCCTTGACTATCAAACTTATCTTACGCTGTATCTCCCGCGCATGTAGGGAAGATAAAAATTGAGGCATTCTCCGTTCGTTATTTTTCGTAACTCAATCAATAAAAGTAATTTCGTATCGACTTAAAATTCATGTGCCCTCACCTTTCGTAGTTGGGTCTACACTCAATAAAAGGCAATCAGCAACCTCCTGGCACAAGGACTTATCGTATCCTCAGTCATACACAAACCTTTTGACATTTCGTATAATTGACATTTATTTTTTCATAATCACCTGTAAAATTATTATTAATGTATTGTTATTATTTACATATGTTTTAAGTTTTTGTCACAGTATGGCGTCCATCTTAGCCCCGCCTAAAAGCAACGGCTCCATGCGCCTTCAAAGGGGAAGAGGGCTCGTTTGTCCATCTTTCTTCACGTCTCTACTCTGTCACTATCTCGCTGCTCAGCATGTAGCCATTACTGCTTCAAAAGTAACATAACTCTATCCAACATTCTTCTTTCTTCCAAGGTTTGATTTTGTTAGGTCGACAGTCATATATAGTCAACATCAAAATCGTTCACTTTATTTATTCCCAATACATAAAACAGTTTACTTAAAAATACAGAACAAAGCAAATCTTGATTGAAGAGTCTAAGTCTATTTTGAGTAATTAATTAATTCATTCATACATAGATTTATTTACAAAAATCACGAATGTATGAAGTTGCACATCACAGTATATTTGGCAGAATTGAAAATAGACTATTTATAAGGCCGTGAATTTTTGGGAAAATAATTTTGTATCAGTTTGTTTCAATGCCTCACGTGCACATCTACAGCTTTGCTTCATAGTTATTGGCAACGTGTCTTTGAGTAGAGGCATCGCTCACTACCCAAAAATCAGTGACTCTAAATACCTATCAATTAAATTTTTATTGAGCTTTATGTCTCTTCGAAAGCGAGGTCATTAAGAACAGTTACACACTAATTCCGTTACTCACACAGTAGGGCCTACATACAATGCGCTTAAAAGAAATTTCGTTGAACATCTGCAGGCGCATCAGTATACGAATGTCGTCACCAAATTCTGGTCTATCTATTAAATAAAACTAACTATTTTTTATGACATGTGTTATCATGGGTGCATAATTTTATTTCGTTATTTCACTGTAACCTTTATTTTTCGTCGATAAGTTGTCCGACGCAGGTGGACAACTTCGTCAATCTTCGGTCAAAGATTCGTTTTCCCTGTCCCATTCACGAGGGCCTGATATAAAACCCTGTGAACCAAATTACAGTAGGGCCTACACGGCCCCAACTTAGGCAACGAAAAATAAATATTACATTGCAGTAACAACGAAATGAAATTATACGTCTAAACTAACGAGTAGTTACACACAGTTTTTTTTAATATGTTGAAAATTTAAATGTACTAACAAAAAATATATTTTGATTGTATGATAAATAGAGATGGTGGTTTACCGCGGGAAAACTTGACTGTTTGATGGGTTTCAATGCACTTTCAGCTTACCAGAAGATTACTGGCGTTAGCTTATACTTGGAACTGTTACCCTATTTGACTGCGCCAATAAGAATCCCGATATTGTAATATTTGATGCCTGTTATTGGTCTGCAGACAGCTACGTTGTGTCAGAAGTATATCACCTAATCGTATGTGTTGTAAGAAACTGCAGTGTTTCCAAGGGTATGTTGGAACAAAACATTTTCACGATATACCATCATTTCTAATGATGACTAAAAATAAAAATTGTGCTTAAATGCGTGTTATGACGTTGATGTTAGTAAGATGGAAGAAGAAGACGAATTGTAGCCTTAGACGAAAATTAGGTTCTCGTTGTTCGACATGGATGTTAGGACTCTTGTTATCAGGGACTTGTAAATTCGAGTTTTAATTTGGGCACGAGCCAGAATTTAAATAACTTACCGTTCATGTCACTCTCGTAACTAGCCTCAGACTAACTTAACATCCATCTATGAAAGGTACCGAGCCAACAGTAAAGAAGTAACTTAAAGAGGATGTGGTACATAATTCAACGCTAAAAGCATTAGTCTATAACTGCAGGTTTCTTGAAGCCTATTTGCGAAAATTAAACAATAGCAATCCTAGACAACAGTTTTATTAGCGAACGTTTAAAACAAAGTTGTTTCCAGTGTTACGAACTTCTGAGGCACAATATCTGACGCCGGAACCTCGTACATTGAACTGCGGTGCAAGAGATCACACGTAACGAATTAGTAATTCTGGATAAATATGTACTCACAAAGTTGGCAAATACTTAAGTACATAAATAGAGACAGGAAATTTGGCGGAAAGATTTTTGCATCACTTTGTTTCAGTGCCTCACGTGCGCACCTGCAGCTCTGCTACGTGGGTCAGTGATTGGATGCCGTAACACCCAGCGTCTGTAGATTAAACCCGCAAATCAAAGACGTGATGTGTCGCAGTTATCCGTGTACTGATTGGCACAGTCAAATGAATAACGACTCTGCAAAAAAACACTCTGCAAATAGCCGTGATGTTGAGCTGCAGGTCCGCACGTACGGCACTGAAACAAAGTGGGGCAAAAATCTTTTCGCCAAAAATTCATGTCCCTATACATAGATATTGTTGGAGGTTAGCGTACAAGTCGACGTATTAATGAGTTTTTCTGGTTTCTAGTAATCATAACAATGCTCCCTGTGCACAGCAGACCACAGCTCGTGGGATAGACAGACTATAGCAAGCGCGGCGCAGGAAGTTGTCGTCCGTCCCCATTTTTCACGACACGTGCGTCGTGTTATGCACTTCGACAACACTGGACAGAAATAGTGTGGAAAATTCTCTCTTCTCCTTCCTCCCCCCCCCCCCCCCCGTGGTCAGGCATAGCTCCGTATCTCGTGCACAGGAAGGCGTCCGTCCTGCGAACTCCTGATAACGACACTCCTCCCTCCGGCCAACAGCTCGCTAGTAGCCTATCTAAAGGTCGATCCCACAGAGTCACGTCACGTTCAAAGGTGTGCACTTTTCTAGCTGGACATCAGTCACCACATTTCATTTTATTAGTTCTTTATTGTGAGAAAAAAAAATAAAATCTGCTTCTAAACCGCAAATTCTATTTACCGTGCGCTGTATATAGTTAATTAAAGCTGATGGTATATCGCGAAAATGTTTTGGGGCAACATGCCCTTGAAAACGCTGTAGTTCCTTGCACCATATTTAATTGGATGGTATACGTCTGACAACGTACTGTCCGTGCCACATTAGTTGGCTGCAGAGACTAGGGAGACGTTCCCGGAATTCGAACATCAGGCCATGGTACAAACACATAGCAAAACCCGGAATGAAAACACCGACTCCGAGTACATAAAAGGCATTCGACTAAGAAATAATAGTATACTAGATGCAAGAGATCCCCCGCTAGCTCTCCGCCAACTTAGATGGCGCGCGCAGTAGTTGTCTGCAGACCAACAACAGGCACAAAATATTTCGATAGCGGGATTCTTATTGTTTCAGTAAAATAGGACAACAGCTTCACGTAGGCTACATACTAAATCCAGTAATCTTCTGGTAAGCTGAACATGTGTTGAAATACAGCAGTCAAGTTTTCACTCGATAAACCATCATCTGTAACTACAGTACAGACTTTGTGATTGACCTGGTAATGTATAATTATGTCGCAACCGGTCCAGCAAATCATGGCTATAAACATTTGCTATAGTCATCACGGCATATTATACGTTCAGAGCCCTATTCAGCTGCCGCACGAGCATTGTTGCGAGTTAGGAGAAAGTTATTCTAAGAGATACCACTAAATTTGCGTTTGGTATTTTTATTTACGAAAATAAAACACATTTAAAACTATTCTTCTCTATTTTTTTTTTTTTAGACATCATGCTTAGAAAATTGGTTACGGGGCACCTAAAAATGGCCAAAAACGGCTTTAAAGAATGTGTAAAATTATTGTAGACGGTTTTAAGGTTTGCTTCTGCTTCATGGATTCAGAAAAGAAGGGGAGGGAGCGTATACCCTTGCCTCCTCCTGTTGTTACGTCCCCGCACTGCCATGCGCATAATTAGACGACGGCTGTCATTACACGCCTTTGACTACTACAAGCCAATAGAAAATAAGGAAACCAATCATAGGGCTATCGCGTGCTACCCGCTTGTATGGTTAGAAGCCAATGGATAAGACACCTGGAAATTTCGAGGGGTCAAAACGACCTGCCGACTGGACTTCACAATCTTTTGTACTCTCTGTCTTCAATTATACCCACCGTATTGTAAGTTGATACTTTTAGAAACGAACTGTTGAAGAAAATTACTAGGAATACTTCTGTTATCACCATATTGTAAGAAAATGAAAAATCAGTACGGTGAGATAAATAAATAAATAAATATATTTTTTTTATTGTTACGCGTCAGAGAGTATGAATATTGTTCGTAATAATTATTTTAAAAGTGAGTTAAACACGTCTGTGATACGATAGTTGCAGGATGGTTGGGTTGGCATTGATGACGTAGAACTAGTTCTTCTGTATATTATCAACAGCAACTAAAATATTGAAAATCGTTTAATGGAATATGTACATAATGTGTTCATTTTCAGGAAATGAAATGTATATTTACATGTAGCATATTATATTACACTATTTTAGAGGTGACGTAGTTAGTGGCGGCGGATGAACAATGTACGTCGGCTTGCAGTGCAGCCGTCAGTCTGGCAATGTTATTGTTGATGTTTGGCGGAAGGATACATAGTTGGTGTGAATACAGATGTAAGCTAGAAGTAGGGCTTCCAGACAGTACCAAGTTACCGTACGGCGGGTATACTTGTACAGTGGCTGTTGCTCTAGTGAGTGGCTAGTTGTACATCAGACGAAGTAGTGCAGGAGTCAGTGAGTGTTTTTATGCAGGCCTCCTATCGGTTCACAGTCCTCGAGGAAGAGTTTAATTCACTGTAACCCAATTGCGAAAGTAATGAATGGGTACAGGAATTTCAAATCTAACACCTTCTCATATGCATTCCGCGAAATTTCCGGGTCTCTATCAATGGATAATCGACTGTGGCCAGCATGTATAGATGAGTGAGAAATCTAAGCTGTTGCTAGATGACTCCGCGAAATTGATGCACCTCTATAGGGGCTAAAGAAAACCTTACTCGATATACTTGGAAGAGTTGAAGTTACATTAAAGTCGTACGAGTGAGTGAGAGATTTTGGTCAGCGCTCAACACCGAGGTCCTTAGCGAAGGTGAGGGGTAACATGAGGTGAGCAGCGCCGGAATAAAAAAAGGGGGATGAGAGATCCCCGAGAAAACCCGCCGACCAGCGGCATCGTCCGGCATGAATCCCACATGCGAATATCCGGGGACCGACCCCGTCAGGAATCGAACCCGGATCGCCTTGGTGAGAGGCAAGTCTAGCTCCGTTAAAATCTGTAAATATACAACTCAACGTCTTCGCAGGATCTACTCAGGGAGCTCGGGAGTAGGGTAGATAGCAGACGAATACCACGAAAGATCGCGTAAAAAGTAAACAGACACAGGCTCCCTCGTGTGTGTCCACAAAAGAAAATTTGTTTTCGGTGGCTTAACTCTAGCATGTTTGTAAACTATACATTACTAGTACGCAACTGCAATGACATATACTAACATTGTAACGGTAGAAAATTATATTCTGCACTATCCTGAGTTAGTATACGGCCAACTGAAATACACAGCTTCTGCAAATTTCACCCATAGCCGACAACATATAATTCTTAGAGTTTTCGAACGATCGGAAAATTTGTTAAACATCCAACGACTGAGTGAATACAGTACTACCTAGGGCCCTGAAAAATTCGCGTTTTCTTTCCGACACAAGCTATAATTCCAGCGACTGCACGTTCGTGTCACTTTCGCTATTGGCCCTTGACTTATTTGACACCTTCTGGAAGTCGCTGAACCAATAACAAAAATGTAACTAATCACATGCCCATTTTACCGTGGAATCGAGCAGCTAATGATCAGCTGCTGTCTGCTTGAGAAAACATACATTCTTGGAGGCTAGCCTGCTGGTCAGTGAACCCGCGGATTTTTCCAGGCTCTAATTATACCTACTACGTTTTCGTCAGCACCTTAGATATGATAGAATAAATTCAGAAAAATCTAAGAAGATTACGTCGTATTATTTCCCACCGCGGCCAAACAAAGAATTTCCAGCCTGCTGGTTATAGAACACTTTTTTTTCGCCTCGCTTTTTTTATGAGAGTGAAGAAGACCACTTTTGACACATGGAACCCCCTATCAGCTGTGTGAGGTGACAGCGTGTCAACTGCGACAGAATGAACCGCGACTGACGAAACTGCCTTGGTGACAGCTAGAAGATTGTCGTGTAGTGCTCTGAACTCGGCATAGGGCCCCCGCGATGTGGGTATATGCCTATACACAATTAATTTAACTTTCCATTATTTTAAGTATCTCGTCAAATCATTATAAAAAAGTAAAGTTAAAGAAACGACAGTTTAAAAACAACTAAGAATTTATTTTAGACGAATATATAAAAACATCTGTTTTTCGCGGTAACAATTTTGCCCCAGTTTGTTTCGGTGCCTTTCACGCACACCAGCAGCTGTGCTTCATGGTTATTGGCAGGTTGTAGGCTATTTGTGAAGTGACGTCTCTCATCTGACTGTGCCAATCAGGAAAAGGTTACTACAACAACACACGTCTGTGATTTGCCGGTAGATACCCAAGGCTCGTGGCAGTTAAAATATCCAATCACTGACCACGAAGCAGAACTGCAGATGTGCACGTAAGGCACCGAAACAAAGTGAAACAAAATTCTTTCCGCGAAAAACAGAGGTCTCTGCGGATATGTCATACTTACAGCTATATAACACATATTAAATAAATAATCTAAATATAACTCATTGCTAGAGCCACGATTTTATGGCGAAAAGATTTTTGCAACATTTGGTTTCGATGCGTCATGTGCACACCTGCAGCTCTGCGACATCGTCTGTGGTTGGATGATTTTACTCTCACTGGCCTTCGCAAATTATAGACGTACAGACTCACAACAATCTTATTCTGATTGGTGCAGTCAAATGAGAAACGTGTCTGAGCAAATACACGCTGCCAATAACCATGAAACAGAACTGCCGATGTGCACGTGAGTCACTGAAACAAAGTGGGGCAAAAATCTTTTCGCGACAAACTCGTGGCCCTACTCATTGCATTGTTAAAACATTCACCGTATTTTAAAATATTTTGGAGACAAAAACCAGAGCTACCTTTTCACACAACTTACAATTCACTTACGAATAATTAAATGTTTTACAAGGTTTTCAGGAAACATTTTAGACACACCTGTTTCATTTTTCATGAAATCCCAGTGCTCCATATTAAAACAGTACTTAGACGTAAACACGTTTCATAATAACATACATATTTGTTGGTTCTCTGCAAAAACTGACATCTTGACACTTGGTTTTGAGTTTTCTGAAAATGTAAGTACAAGACTGCTAGACTCCGTTTTGTACGACTCCATAGGAAGCCATGCACAGAAAGTTATCGTAAAGTCAAATGTTAAAGTTTTCAATTGTGTAACTGCCTTAAGAGTTAGTGGACGCTAGCATTTATTTTACGTTCGAGGCACGGAAACGGGGAAGGCGATAAGTTGAATATAACACGCCCGGCAAACACCTCATCGCCTCTATGTGCGAAGGGCCTAACTCGTGCAGTATTTTCGTAGAAACAGTTTTTCAACGGGACTTTAAGCGATGACCCAGTTATTGTATTTATGGAAAGTACGTGGTAAAATCCAATGCAGGTTTCTATGATTTTATTTCCTGATTACGGGTTGATATTTTCTCAGCTACAGCAATGTGATAAAGTAATTTTATCACTTTCGAGGAGCTTGGAAATCATTTTTTTTAAATTAGAGGACTGCATTTTTAGCACCATAGGGACAGAGTTTGAGTGTGTCATCTTTTCGTAAATAAACTCATTGGAAATATGTTTAATTGCTTTACGTGCACGTCTGCAGCTGTGCTTCATGGTCAGTGATTGGATGTTTTAAGCTTCATGCGTCTTGAGGGTACCCGCAAATCACAGATGTATTGCCACGTAATAGCTTTACTCTGACTGGCAAAGTCAGATGAGAGACGACAGGGCACAAAACAAGCTGCCAATAATTGTGAAGCAGAGTTGCAGATGTGCACTTAAGGCAATGAAACAAAGTGGGGCCGAAATATTTTCATAAAAATTCATCAGCCCTAATGGAGGCCATAGGCGTTTACGGAAACGTAGTGGAGTGGGTCTAAATTACTTGGTAGTATTAGTCACGTGATTATAATCTACTCAGTCGTACGTATGACTGGTTTTTTCCGAGCGTATGTAAACTCGAAGAATAGCATGTTAGCGGCCTTTTTGAAAAAAAAAAAAAAAAAAAAAAAAAAAAAAAAAAAAAAAAAAAAAAAAAAAAAAAAAAAAAAAAAAAAAAAAAAAAAAAAAAAAAAAAAAAAAAAAAAAAAAAAAAAAAAAAAGCAAACTCAGAAGAAGCTGTATATTTCAGTCGCCAATCTGGCAGACCTGTATTATTAAACCAAGTTCGGACAGTGCAGAATAACTTATCCTTTTGCACCGATACATGTATGACATTATAATTGCGTACTATATAGAAATGCATATTATAAACTGTACAAAAATGCTAGAGTTAACCTCCAAAATTTCCACAGGAATAAAGGATTGCAAAGTGAACGTTCTCAGAGACATAACCACCGCTCTTTGCATTATTCGGTAGTTTACTATAAGCTAGTAAATTAAAAATATTAAACACTTATAAGACCTAATAAATAATAAGTGTATGATTTATTCCATACCTGAACTACGTTCTTCTGGTGACATTTTTACTTGATAAATTCCTCCGGATCCTTAAAAATATACTAAATTTTAAATCGTCTGCTTTTTCAACATGCGCTTACGCACCTTACAATATATTTTCTTTTGTGTAGAGGTTTGAAAGCCTGTGTTTGTTTACTTCTAACGCTCGCTTTATTTATTTTTAGCCTATTTTTTCGAAGGAAAAAGTAGGCTTATGAGATCACCTTTTTGCCTGTGTGCCTGTGTGTGTGTCTGTATGTGTATGTGTGTCCTCATAAAAACTTTTGAACCAGTGGACCGAATTTCATCAAACTTTGTACACATAGGCAGTACTTTGTAATCTGAGTTTTATCTATTTCGTTTACGCTCTATTCATATTTTCAAAATGGCGGCCTTTTTAAAATTTTTCGATCAAGCTGATATTTATGGAACTGTAAATTGGAATTTCATAAAATTTGGTAAACGTATACTGTATACAAAGCTGATATGACTTTTGCCATTTCGCATATCCTGTGCTTATATTTTAAAAATGGCGGACATTTTTATATTTTTAGCATAGTATTACATATCATAGGAAATATTTTTCATAATTTTATCAAACTCGGTACACATATACTATACTCCATTTCATATAAGTCTGGATAAATTTGACAGCAACTTATGGGCAATAAATTGTAATATTTTGTGGTGTGCTGCACAACACAAAACAAACTTTGCAGTACAAATACTGAAATTGCCATCATAGTGTTACAAGTTTGAGACATAAAACTTTATATGTGAGCAATTCCCACGAGTTCTTTGGGATAGAGGTCTTATAATTACAAATAAAAGAGTTAAATTAAGTACTGGATTTAATAGCTCACAAAGCTATGAAATACACAAAACAGTAATCAACTAGAACTCTCACAACACAATTAGTTATGCACACAATTACTCCTGTGTCACAGACACGTTAATTAACTTT
>PNEQ01017412.1:34741-66434 GCA_003012365.1 Medauroidea extradentata | reverse complement strand
GTAATGAAACCGTTGATTAAACTTGATTTTGCAGAAAGCAGCGAAAATAAGAACGACTGTGTCTTTGATAATGCGTGAAAATAATGTTGATATGTGTAATACTCTTATTGCTAGAGCGATAGTAATATTAGCCTTGATTTATATGGGGTTAATGCGGGTTGCATACATGCGCCTGAAACACTGACACGGCCTCTTAATATCTAAATTCCACACACACACACAAAGGAATGACAAATACATACCGTGACAGATTCAATCAGTTTTGTGCAACTTCAAAACAATGTGAAAAACACAGTTCCAGATCCACAGAGATTAAACACTGCAAACAAACGAGACATCAAACACAATAAACATGTAGGTGTATTCCAAAAGATGCTGCAGTTGTGGTATATGCTCACATTGCTTGAAATGGTACTGAAAATAGTAGTCGTGACACGGTAAACGTAACATTAAGTTTTTTCGACACTTCAAATGTTTCATTTTGTTTATAATAATGAGATAATTATTTTATATAAACATCACATTTTTAAACTTATGTTTGTACAATACTGATGAAGGTTCATGTAAACTACTTTACATTTCGTAAAATGACGAGTTTCACTAAATAATTCTCATTTTTGTACTCACACATGCCCATGTGTTTATCATGACTGAGCAAGTCTTCATCCGTGTTTATGAACTGAGCATGTCTTCATGGGTTTGTATGGACTGAGCAAGTTTTCATGAGTTTCTATGGACTGAGCAAGTTTTCATGAGTTTCTATGGACTGAGCAAGTTTTCATGAGTTTCTATGGACTGAGAAAGTTTTCATGTGATTGTATGGTCTTAGCAAGTTTTCATGAAGACAGTGCAAAGGACTGAGCAAGTTTTGAAAAGTACTACAGTTTTCTGTATCCTACAATACAGGGACTCGGCTAGTTTTCATGTTAAATGCTTTTTAAAAAGATGGACAAACACTTTAACTGTGTCGCTGTGTAGTTAACTCATTTTCGCCAAAAATGCACTTAGCGAGTTTTGGAACTACACTCTTCAATTGTTTTTACACGCGGGTTTTCTTTTATTTAAACGATACCGTTCACTCAAATTAATATTCGTATCTTGAAGTACAGGCCACTGTAATATAAAATATACAATAGCAAAGGTCTGTTGGCAATAATAAAAAGTATGTTAAGCTTGAGATTAGGTACAATAAGACCGATTATTTCTTAACTATATCAATTTAAGTAATATTTTAGCTGGAAGGATTTAAAACTTAAAACTCATTTAAATTTCAGGAACTTACGTAATTGGATAAGTTCTTTTTGAGACTCATCTTTGGGGTTAAAGAACAAATAGCCGACATGCATAAAAACACGTAACTGACTTCCGCGCTAATTTAATTAAGACATACAACTGTTCCCAGAATGCAGCAGCTGTCAACGATCTAATTAGCTGAGGTCATAGTGTACACTGAACTGTGTAAGATAGCCGCAAGCCTGAGCTGCAAGCATATATAACTCAAACGTATTACGCAAGCCTATTACTAAAGGCAATAACTCAAGCCTACCACTCGATTATGTTACTGAAGCCTGATTATTACTTGAGGCAGCCGCTTTCTAACCGTGTGTTCGTGTGAGTAAGGCACGGCGCCAAGGGCGATGTTGGCCGGATTATCTAGTGCGGTATCGCCTCTACCGCAAGGGATCCACTCCTGGTTGCATGTAAATGTTATTGTCTCTTTGCCTATTACGCTGTAAGCTTGGAGTTAGCGTGGAATTATGTATGTTTATGTGTGTATGTATGCGTGCATTTCTATATGTATTATATGTGTATACATGTATTATAAGTGTATATATGTGTATATATGTATATATACATATATTTATATATGCAAATATATGTATATGTGTATTATATTTGTATGTATTTATGTATATATCACGAATCCTGTGACACCCTTCAGAATTTATACCTCAATGATTGGCAAAACTGATTAAAACGCCTTTTATAATCTACTTGACAGTCTTTATTAGTATGTGCTATTTGTAGTGTTTCGTGTAAAGAAGTGGACGTTACGAAATGTTGAATACTTATTGTTCCGAATTTTTATCGGGAACTAACGAGCTATCGTATAAATTTTCGTTGGTGGATTAAATGACATTTGTTATTAACTAGGGCCTGCATGTCTTTACACATAGTAAAATAATTGTAAAGTAAAAATACGAAATAATTTATAGTGGCATGGCTTTGATGTTAGAAAAAGGATGAGCTTGCTAGAGATGTCTTCTGGCTGCGAGGAGTTCTTTGCCGCAGTTGGTACGTCTTGAACATCATGTGTGTTGCCATGTGTTCGTAAATACGTCAGAAGACACACTTCAGCCAAGGACGAAATGTCACTGCTAAGACACAGTATTCTTTAAAAACACTGATCCGAAGTCCTGGGGTTGCGGTGGTTGAGGGGTTAGACCATTAGCCTCCCACCAAGGCGATCCGGGTTCGATTCCGGGATTTTCGCATGTGGGAATCATTCCGGATGATGCCGTTGGTCGGCGGGTTTTCTCTGGTATCTTCCGTTCCCCTCGCCCTTTCATTCCGGCGCTGCTCCATACTCACCTCATGTCGCCCTTCACAAACGCTGAAGACCTCGATGTTAAGTGCTGACCAAAATCTCTCTCAATCTGGTTATCTCAATGTCCTCCAACATAGCTAAAAAACGGACTTTCAGACTGACGAACTACTTCAAAAAGTACTAACCGAATGTATGCCGAACTGTAGTATAAACGTACACTCTGCAACTTTTACAACAGACATTCTTTCACGCTAGTTCATCGGTTGTCTTATTATTGCGATGCGACATTTGATACGCGCGACACTGTCGCACTTATAGCTTGTTACTTCTCAGTCTTCAACACGCGCAGTCCTCACCTGGCGCATGATAGGTTGCTATGAACTAAGTTTCTAATGTGTTCTACCTAAAAAAAAAAAAAAAAAAAAAAAAAAAAAAAAAAAAAAAAAAAAAAAAAAAAAAAAAAAAAAAAAAAAAAAAAAAAAAAAAAAAAAAAAAAAAAAAAAAAAAAAAAAAAAAAAAAAAAAAAAAACCAGCCGGTCGTAAAACAAAACAAAGACAGGGGCTTTCATATGACTTAAAAGCCACACTTTCTACGCAGAGTCATTTCTTTATATCCCGCAGAAAAATTAATGGTATGAAAATACTTAATGCCGGTTTAATCCCCCCCCCTCACCACGGCGTATATAAGCAATATTATTATTTTTATCGTAATAATTTCACCCATATCGCTTCTTTTTTTTTAATTGCCGCCAGCAGGTAGCCAGAACATCAGTAGGAGAGTGCGTGGTAGATAAATACACGTTGAAGTCATCAATTAATTTTTACTCTTTTTACGAATCCAATACGGATAAAATACTCAGTGACAATCCTAGATAATGGTATCAGCCAACTTTATGAGTAAATGTTTATCCAAAATTACTAAATCGTTACGCGTGATCTCTTGCACCGCAGTTCCGGCGTCAGAGATTGTGCCTCAGAAGTTCGTAACACTGGAAACTATTTTGTTTAAAACGTTGGCTAAAACTATTGTCTAGGAATGCTATTGTTTAATTTTTGCAAATTGGCTTCAAGAAACCTACAGTTATAGATTAATGTTTCTAGCGTTGAATCGAGTTACACGCCCTCTTAAGCGCTGGTCAAATCTCTCCATTCCACCCCCTTTAACTCCCCCTCACTGCCTTACTTATCCTCCCTACAACAACCCCATCCCTCTTTAGCTCCTCCTTCAGCACGCCCGGGGATGTTGGCCGTCCGGGCCTGGATGAAATATGTACGAGGTTGGAAATGGGAGTAGATGGACGTGGAAACACCCCAAGGCAAAAAAAAAACTTCCCTTTTTCGTATGCTGGAAGTTATAAATTTCTGGGAATCTCTTACTCAGATGATGCCAACGAATGTCACTCTAGACTCTAAATTAAGTTTCCTATCTGTGTGTGATTGAAACGCATTGCAGCGAGTTACAAGTAATATTTGAAAGAAACATCTCAACGCGTATTACGTTGGTGGATTTACGAAAATAAAACACATTTCAAACAATGTTTCTATCAGTTTAAAAGTTAGAATCGCTTATTGGAATATTGATTTTCAAGACTCTAAAAATGACTAAAGTCAGTTTTTTTTAACGGACATATTTAGGAAAATTCCAACCGGATTCACAATTATACACAATAATAGACACAGGCGCTGGAATTTAAACCATAAGTATTGCAAAAAAGTATTATGACCACTACTTAAAGTCTCACAGACAAATGAATGAATAGTAGTAAAGCTCGGCGCGCCAGTTGCTGGGTTTACATGTAGAGGCGATAATGCAATACATACGCCGACCGATGTCACTCTTAACGCTCCATCGGTTTTGTGCCTCGCATACACCAAGCCAGCCTACTGGTCATGCGAGCTAGGAAAGGTTCTGGCGAGGCGCAGAGGGGAAATTTCCTCCTCCTCCTGCCCCTAACCAGCGGAGGTGTGCGCATCTGCTGATTGGTTGTAGCTGCTAATGGCACACTCAGGACTCCGTCATTTCTCCTCTTACTGGCTGGGAGGGGAAATGTGGAGCGGGTAGCCGCGCAGTAGGTACCATTTCACGTCCGCTGCGCCACCCTCTCGAAACCTTTCTTAGGCTGCGGGACCCTAGATAAGAACCTTGACACGTAATTAAATGTGAAGTTTCCCACGGAACCGAGTACTGGTTACAAATACATGCAAAAAATTATATATTAAAGGCGTCCCCGAAAGGTGGAGATACAAAGGTTGGCCAAGTGGTAAAACACTCACCGCGATCCGGGTTCGATTCCCAGAGAGGTCGTCCCCGGATTTACTCGGAATCATGTCGAGCGGGTTTTCTCGAGGATCTCCTGTTTCCACCACCCCTTCATCCAGGCGCGCTCCATACATAATCCCCCCCCCTCCAACGCTAACGACCTAGACATTAAGCACTGGCCAGAATCTCTTCACTTCGCAAAGGCTAGGTTTCATTATCAACGTTTCCATTTGACGGTCGATTTTTAAAATTTGTTATTGTTGCGGTTACGAATGTCATTCAAGAATCGTTTTCACGTAGGAATTCTAGTGATTTTAGTTTTTAATGTGCCTTTATTTCACGTAGCGAATGTCTTAAACGGGCTGTTTCTAAATCTGTTAGGGGTGACATCACTAACAACACGTAGGCGAGAACAACACTTATTGCAGAAAAATGGTTTATATGACGTTGATAGTCTCGCAGACGCTCGCCGTTAAGTCAAAAGAATCAAGTATGCCATGTCGGTTCATAGAGGCGATGTAGCACTTTCTAGTAGGTAGCTCTGTCGCACTAATCACTCCAGTCGTTTCTGTTCAAACACGTTAAATATCTTCTTAAGCATTTAATTTTTCGACTAGAAGTGACTAGTTCGAACTGTCATTCATTGGCCATGAAAGTACAAAAATACGAAGTGTGGTTTTTGTTCTTCTGTAAATTGGAGACCTTGGTGGAAAAAGGGTGAATGTCACATTTGTAAACTTACAAACATTCGATGCAATTTAATTTAGAAGTAATAATTCCAAGGCGTGTTTAAACGTCTCAAAACTCGTAATGTGCCCGTTATATTTGAATGTAAATCATCAAGAATATTTAAGTTAAATTAAATGTAATTGCTTTTTCTCAGAAATTTACGAATCTTACATGCCCCCTTCTTCCGCCAAGGCCTGCAATTATTGATTTACATTATAAATAAATTATGTTTCAGCGCTGCTTGGCTATCTGACGGTGTGTACGCTGCATACAATAATTTCTCTGTGTTTCTAAATGTATTCCTTATTTGTAGAGGGAGGAAAATTTTGCTCGTTCAATTTCCAGCATGGTATAATCCGTTTCCCTGTGTAAACCTAAGCCCAGACCACAGACTAGATCGTAATACAGACGTTAAATGACGTGGCAGTTCATTTGATAGGGCGAACTCCACCACTTATTGGCTGGTTGAAACTGGTGATACCCGCTCTGTGTCTGTTTGGCTCCAGCATGTTTACCATTGGCTAGCAGGGCAGCCGCCTTGCGGTGATTGGCGGCAGGCTTTTCCACCATGTTGCCGGCCAGGGAAGCCGTTTTTCTGCCGTGTGGGACAGAGTTCGCAGTCCTATCTGCTATTTCACTTCTGTATTCCTAAATATTCGGTGCCCAGACCATTTGTCTATTAGCTGATATTCATTGGAACAGCAGACAATGGACTAATAGACTGGGCTGTCTTATGCATAATACAGTGGATTCTAACATGTCGGTCATTGAACTGCGGAATTTTCTTTGCCAACTTATTTGTACATTCGCACAACTGGACGTCATGCCTGGTTAAGTGTCAAGTGTATTCAGTTTGACGTTTATTTTTGCGTATGGAGAAATATATACGCTTCTGTTATTATTTCAACTGTACAGGTATATTATTGAGTAACGTAAAGTACTATTTTGGACATAAGCCATTGCAGTATAATGTCGTCCAGAAAGCTTGGTGTGATACAAAGAAAAAACAAACTAAAAACGATAAAAAGAGAAAACAAACCTAGTTTGGCTGTAGTCACACACCCATAAACCAAAATAACAGAACATGAAAGATCACATAAGGAATCAGTCAACGACAAGAAAAAAAAAGGTAATTATAAACACCCAAGAAAGAAAAGTCGAAATACGAAACAAAATAATGTGTAAAACTCAGGGCTCCACAATTCAAGACAGTATAGACAATACTGGGACGAAGACAATAATGGACACAAAACAACGTGAAGTTACAGGCACAGACAATAGACTAGACGACACAACGGTGACGACACTCAAGAACACAGTAGATTTATAAAGACCGACTTTTCATGACGTTTCGGGGGATGATATTTGCTCCCGTCTTTAGATTAAAAAAAAACTTAAGTGGCATGTATATTATACATACGTGCTTACATACAAATTAGTTTTTATGTAAAAGGTACCTGTACCAAATATGTCTCAGTTCTCAGTATGACCCACTAGTCGCCATTGTGTGGTAATGTCGAGATCGATGTGGGATATATCCACATTAGTCTCCAGTATGAACATACACAATCCAAAAATATCTGTATTTAACATCATCCGTGTGTTATATTAGTAGTATAATTAATAACTTAGGCACATATGATTTGTGAACCTTAAGTGGTGCAGGTTCGGTACAGGTACCTTACATGTTTATTCCGCCATACAAACTTACATCGTATGGCAGATGTCTGGAGCAGATTTAGCTCTCCAGGACACAATAACAAATTTAAAAGACTACGTTTACGAAACATTTTACCGACCCCTGTTTCCCTGCTCCACACACTTCTTGCAATTTTATTACTGGGCGTGGTGTATAATCATTTACTACGTGTGATTATTCTCGTCACTGAGTTAATAGCTTTTTGTTTTGATATGTAGTTTTTCATAAGGTTATTTATTTATTTAAGTTGTTACTTCTTGACGAGCACAATATTTTTAATTTTATTAGTATGCCTATGGAACCCGCAAATCACAGACGTATGGTGTCGCAGTAACTGCTGTCCTGATTGGCGAAGTCAAATGAACTACTTCTCTACACAAATACACTCTGCCAATAGTGAGTGAGATATTTTGGTCAGCGTTCAACATCGAGGTCTTTAACGCTGGTGGGGAGCTGACATGATGCGAGTATGGAGCAGCGCCGGAATGAGAGGGCGGGGGAAAATGGAGATCCCCGAGAAAACCCGCCGACCAGCGGCATCGTCCGGCACGATTCCCACACGCGAAAAACACGGGGACCGACCCCGCCGGGAATCGAACCCGGTTCACCTTGATGGGAGGCGAGAGGCCCGACGTCTCGGCCACCGCGGCCCCTGAGCCAATAACCATGAAGCACAGCTGCAGATGTGCGTATAAGGCATTGAAACAGTAGGTGCAAAAATGTGTCCACCAAAATCTGTGGTCCGTTAGTAACGCATGATTAAGTGTAATTCGTGTGTACGTATGTGCAATATTCCTCGGGATTCTTCAAGGAATGTAACCACCCTAGTTTCAATGTGTTTAAAACAATGGCCGAATCGTGTTGACGAAACTGAGATTTGTTGCTGTTTAGAACGCGTCTTATTTACCACCCAATTTGCGTGCAAAATCTCGAATCTCAAGATTCAGCGGCTCGCAAATTGAGACCGACTGCGCTTACACGGGAATAAGTAGTAATTTATAGAATACTCAGAGCATTCACCTGGAACGTTTAGAGGAGATGAGTCTTTGTGGAAAACTGTGACAAAATGAACACAACATAGAGCCTATAGTTCGACTCGTAAGGGAAACATCGGGTCTTTCGCGAAAAGAATGTTGCCCCACTTTGTTTCGGTGCCTTACGTGCACATCTGCAGTTCTGATTCGAGGTCAATGATTGTATATTGTAACTGTCACGAGCCTTGAGATTCTACCTGCAAGTCACGGACATGTGTTGTTGCAGGAACGTTACTGTCTAATGAGACACAGCTTTTCACATATACACGCCGTCAGTAATCATGAAGCAGAATTGCATATGTGTATATACGTAAGGCACTGAAACAAACTGTGGCAAAATTCTTTTCGCGAAAAACCAATTAAACACCAGCGCTTGAAATTTAAGTTTTAAGTTCGCTAAAACTAGGTGAAAGAATAATATGCGAGTTCAATGACTTCCACATTAGAATCCACTGTACTATGTATCCTATATTAAAACCCAGTCTATTCGTTCATTTTCTGTTGTTACAGTTTGTAGGAGCTAATAAACAAATAGTCGGGATTTGAATACACACACGACAGTGGGTTAAAACACGCAGGTTATTGAAATCGCAAATTATTTTTCTTTCCTTGGATAGAACTCGAAAATGGCATTTAATTACACTGCCGTTTATATTGTTTCGTTTTACCAAGATCTAAATAAACTGTGTTAAAACCGTTCTCCTTAAGAAAAAAAAGTACCTGTGAATTCTCTGTAGCTGAATACAACTTTTTAGACTTCTTGTAACAAATTACTCCGTTGCATCTACGCACGCTTCTGTCCATTATTATATATTTTTTATTATTATTCATATTGTCCTGTCAGTGTGTGTTGTAAGTGTCTAGTCCTTTGTTTTGCATGTCTGTATTCATTTGTATGTCCTTTGTTAATTGTTTATCCTGTGTTTCTGTATTTGTATATGTTACTTTACTGTCATCCTGTTATTGGTCGCAAGACTGTTGGATGGCACTTTAAACATATTAAATAAATAAATGAATTATTATTATTATTATTATTATTATTATTATGATACAGCTAAGTTTAGGATATGTACAATATTTGCCGTTGCTGTCCTTCAGCAATAACCTACCAAACTTCGTCCATGCGTTTTGTAAAAACAGTAGGTGTGTTTATTTTTCTGTGCATTGTTCCAATTTCATTTATAATGAAAATATAATCGACTTTCCCAATTAAATGACGTGGTTTATTACAATAAAATTCATACCAAACTACACGCCTTCAATTTTTTAGAGCAGTAACCTATCGTATTTCAGTTAAAATTTCGCATCCGTTTTGAATTTTCTTCGTTGTTTTCGTTTTTTGTCAAAACATTTCTAATATGTGTGTTTTTCTGTCCTTTCATCGTTATCAACTATGAGTAGAGGTACGTCAATTTCGCGGATTCATCTGGCAGTAGTCTAGATTTCTCAGTCCTGTACACACGCTGGACACAGCCGATTATTCGTTGGCTTACAACATTACAAGCGAGTAGCACGCGATAGCTCTAGGGATTATTTCTTTATTACTACTGGCTTGCAGTAGTCAAATGCGTTTCGTGACAGCCGCCAGCTAATCAGACACGTGATTATGAAGCATATATTTTGGGGTTCAACCTGACCTGGAATGTATCTGCGAAATTGACGTGCCTCTAGCTATGAGCCAAACAACAGAGAAGTAATCGACAAAATTTTTCTATGGAATTTGACATAATCACTGCCAAAAATCTTAGAAAGTATCTATAGATTAATCATGGCAAAGTGAGAACAACTTATGTTGTCAAAAATAATAATTTTAAAATACTTTTTAATTAATGCCGGCGTACAGAAAAAACTGGTTCGTAGCTGTCGCAAAATCGTTTTGCAGTTGTTGTTAAGATTATTATTTAGTCTCAACGAAACTTGAATGGGAACAGCACTGCGTGTTTTCATTACCTTCGACCACGTGCGTGTGCCTCGCGCGCTCTCAGTTGAACGCGAATAGATAGTAGAGAAACAGTATTTCTTAATCGGTTTATTTCAGAAGTGCTCTATAAACCAACTGTGCACGAATATTAATTATTTCCACTGGTTACTTAAATTTGTTTGCTCAGAATTACCGGGGCCCCGTATTTGAACGGCAGTTAGGCCGCAGATGAAAAAAAAATTTGTTATCTGCGAAATTGGCCGAGTTCGAAGTGAACTGTCAACATAATAGTTCGACTGTTATCAGTAAGCAGTTCCTTCTCCCTCCTTCCCCCTTTCTTTTCCCGGATCCACTCTACAACAGTCCTGATTAGTTTTATGTGGATCCCCAATGCGTTGCTGTGCAAAGAAAATTAATACTTCTCCGAAGTTGCCACGAGTCGTTTGGCTGTGAAAAGGCTTAGTAAACTGTCGTAACTATGTAAATATGTATATGTCAATTTATCACTTATTACCGTTAATTTTCACTGTTACTTGAAATCGCAGTTTCAACAGTTTGGTCAGAAATAAACTTCTGGTAGTCGGTGAGCATTTACATCTTATTATTTAGAGTAAATAGGATGTTGCAAAACAGCATGTTACAATTTTGGAGACACAATCCTCACAACATAGCGAAACGCAAAATGTTATATGAACACAGGTCCCAAAATAGTAATGTATCGGTTTATTACATACACCATTGCTTAAGATTGTGGATAAAACATGTCAAACATAGAATATTGCAAGCCTCGAAGACAAGACAGTTGATCGTAAAGAAAAGAACTGGCGTACTAGATACAAAAATAATAACAGATATTTTTAATTAAATCAAGGATCTCCGAATTGGGAGTCCAGTCAAACTGTAACAGGACAGACGTAAAAGAAAAACAGACAAAATATAAACGCTGAATATAAAATTATGAGAATCGACAGACAACAGTTGACAATATATAAATAATCATAAGACAACGAATGTTAAAAATACAGCGGAGATCGATAAGTACGACAGTGGACAGCTCATAAGTAGGGATTGGAAAATGTCGCTAATTCAGTGACCCGCATGCTAGATTCCATTGTCCTATGCATACTCAAGTCCCGTATGTTCATTCATTGTCTGCTGTATCACTGAGTAGCAACTAGTGGACAAATGGTCGGGGCTTGAGTATACATAGGACAATGGATTCTAGCAAGCGGATCACTGAATTAGCGAAATATACACATTCCTACTCATAAGTAGTGACCGGAAAAATTCGCGGGTTCACAGACCTGTAGGCTAGCCTGCAAGAATATTTAATACACGAAGCAGACAGTAGATGCTCATTAGCTGCTTGCTGTTAAAGTGATATATGTCTGTATTAGTTATAATTTTATTATTGGCTCAGGTACTTCCAGGAAGTGTCAAATAAGTCTCAGGCCAACTGCGAAAGTGACACAAACTTACAGTTATTGGAATTCTAGCATGTGCCCACAAGAAACCGCGAATTTTTCATGTCTCTACTCAAAAGTAGAGCCACGATTTTATGGTGAAAAGATTTTTGCAACATTTGGTTTCGATGCTTCATGTACACGTATACAGGTCTGCTACATCGCCCGTAATTTGACCATTTTACTCTCACGTGCCTTGGCAAATTACAGACGTAAGGAGTCACAATAATCTTATTCTGATTGGTGCAGTCAAATGAGAAACTTGTCTGAACAAAGACAAGCTGCCAATAACCTTGAAACAGAAATGCCGATGTGCACGTGAGTCACTGAAACAAAGTGGGGCAAAGATCTTTTCGCGACAAAATCGTGGCCCTACTCATAAGTAACTGTAAGACAGGAGGCAACATAGGTTTCAAACAACTAAGAATGCTACGTTTCAAGATATGACTAGAGACGATGGTATATCGCGAAAATGTTTTGTGCCAAGATAGCCTTGAAAACACTGACACAACGTAGCTGTCTGCAGACCAACACCACGCATCAAATATTAAAATATCGGGATTCTTATTGGCTCAGTCAAATAGGGCAACAGTTCCACGTACAAGCTAAAGCCAGAAATCTTCTGGTAAGCTGGGCGTGTATTGAAATCCATCAAACAGTCAACTTTTCCCGCGATAAACCATCATCTCTAGATATGACGTGTATTCCCGTCTTCAAGCGTGAGACGCACCTGGTCAACAACACAAGGGTAAGACTATATAGCTTGGAGACGGCAGACGTTTTATCTTGAACCCGCCACACAGTCGAATGGGACAGCCGCGGCGAGATGCCTTTCTCGCCACGCTGCTAGGGATGTGTGTAGCCATCTTTCTCGGCCACGTTGCTAGCTATGTATATGTCTCTCTCTCTCCAGCTTTGCCATGTTTTGTTCTGTTCTTATCACCCACAGAAGCGAGCTGCCGGCCGCTTTGAAGTGGTCTATGCGGGCATCGTGCTGGACAAAGGAGCGAAACACCGCCTCCTTTACATTACAACCAACCCCTTTCTAGCTTCGTCGCTTCCTCCCTCCTCTCCGCCATCTAATTCCTCTCAAGTCTAGTTTCCAGCTGCCGGACCAGTTTGCGCGCTTGAAGTAGGTTACAGCGAGTTCTATCTACGTCGCTATAAGCTCTGAAACTCCGCACGCATTTTCGGAACACGCATAACGGCGAGAAACCGACTTATCAGACTACCGTGCGTGGGAAAATACCAACTTAAGGGGGCCGCCTACCCGCGCGTGAGAGGCTCAAATGCGACGGAGACATAAGGTCGACCTTGAAGCGCGCATCAAATGCCGCGTCGACTCAACGAGCGAAGCACTGAACTAGCGTGCAAGGTTCCCGCCGAACGGTGTTTACTAAGGGACATCAAGCGGTGACCATATAATTATATTGATGGAAAGTCTTCAACTAAGTTCAGTGTATGTTGCAATCTGAGTTTCACATACATCCGGTTAGTACATTTTGAAGTATGGAAGTCTGAAAAGACCGTTTTTTTTTTTAGCCATGTTGGAGGGCTTAGAAACAATGTTTGTAATGAGGTTACAACCTTGTCTAAAGTTTGTTTTCTTTTCGTACGTTGGCACAATGTGCACACGTGGAGGATTTTCGTAGAAAAAATCATGTTTACGAACACACTGTAACGTATTTGAAGCATGGGGTAGGCGGCCGTCTAAATGCGCTACTGATTTATTCTTCAATCATACTTTGGAATTTAAACAATACTATTTGCCCCAGCATGAAATTTTCTGACATCACCAGCCAAGTTGTCTCTTTCCAGCCAATCAAAAAGTATCAGCCAGTAGCATTACCATCACAAATTTCAGTTGTGTATAGAATTTCATATGTTATGGTTTGCTGTAAACTCTGTGCAGGTTATAGAGTACTAAAACTTTAGTAAAGAATAAAATCGTATGTTCACCGTTTAACGTCCCGTAAAGTAAATAATTAATAGCGAACACAAATAGTCGTTTTATTCTAATGGACCTAACGTCGCATCGTTGTAACATCTCCCTGTTCTGGCCTGTTGTTCACTTCTGTAGGCTCTTCTACATCAGCTCTTGTGAAGCCTGCATCCTGACTTCTTGCTCGAGGGAGCATCTCACTAACATCTTCACCCGAAGTAACGCACCGGCGTCGTATGCTGGTCAATATGCCGCTTCATAGGGAATTGAATTGAGTCCGGGTGCTACCGTTACCATATCTCGCTTGGTCAGAGTGATTTGCATGTAGAGGTGATATTCCATTACGAACGCCAAGCAGCGACACACTTAAGAGTAGGCTGTGTACTGGTTTGAAATTTTCGCGTTTGACGCGCGGGAACAGCGTAGCGATAAGAGCCATAGTGCCACGCTCGACGATAGGCACATGGTCTCTGTTCACAGCGCGCTAAACTGGCATGCTATGTTTTCCTACAACTCTCTTTCCTGTGGGACTTTAAGCGGTGACCCTGTAGTTTTATTTTTCCGTAAATAAAGTAAAGACAAATGCACGCACCTCATTTTGCAATTTACGGTCGTATTTTCAGAGTTACAGCAGTCTTAAAAAAAAGCCGTTTTTAGCCATTTCCAGAGGCCCAAAAATCATGTTACTAACAATCATACTGAATTTTCAAAAAGTGGCATACGTAGTTTCAAGTGGGTGATATTTTCATAGATAACAACAATAATAATTAAGACCCGGTAATTTTCGCGAAAAAAAATTTTGCCCCGCTTTGTTTTAGTGTCTTACGTGTACACCTGCAGTTCAACTTCATGATTATTGTCAGAGTGTTTTTGTGCAGAGTTATTATTCATTTGACTGTGCCAATCAGTACATAGATAACTGTGGCACAACACGTCTGTGATTTGCGGGTTTAACCTCCACACGTTGTATGTTACGGCATCCAATCACTGACCACAAAGCAGAGATGCAGGTGCGCACGTAAGGCACTGAAACAAAGTGCTGCAAGAATTTTTCGCGAAAACTACCGGGCCCTAGTAATAAATAAGTTCGGCGGTTTTGCGTAAAAAAAAGTATTCGCGTGACACGTCTCAACACCGTCCAACGGCTAAGTACACAGTCCTCTTAACGATCCATTGATTTTAAGCTTCACAGACACAAACACAACCTATCTAGTGACCTACGGTAGGTTTGCAAGCCTGGCTTGCAGTGTTTCACTTTATTTCCCCCTATTTGTCGGGAACTTAAAACATTCGCGTTTTCTTTTGGACAAGCCATAATTTAAAAAAAATAATATAGTGTCACTTAAGATTCTGGCTCTAAATTTTTGATGTCTCCCAAAGGACACACAGCCAATTATAAATAAGTTACTAAATATAGGTCCAATCATGAAATATAGCTATGTCAGCGAGAAGCCAATGAGAAGCTGCAGTCTGCTTCAGTAAACATATATGCTTGTACGGAACTATAAGAATGACCTTGAACCACGCATCAAATGCCGCATTGCTACAACGAGCCAAGCCCTGAACTACTGTGCAAGGTTTCCGTCGATCCATTATTATTATTTATAGTAGTGACTTTATGCGGTGAACATACAATTTATCGGGTGTAAAACCTGTAGCGAAGGTAAGTGCATGTTTCTATCTAAGTTTCGCAGACATCCTGTTAACACATTTGAAGTACGCGTACTTCAGCTGTGTGAAAAGACCGAATTTAGTTATGTAGGTAGGTTGGGCTTAATAACAGTTTTTTTTACTACCGTTGCGCCTTAACAATGACATTCCATCCTTGCCGAAGTGTGTGTTGTTGTCGTGCATTCACAATTCATTTGAAGCGCGTAGTCAGCGGCGTTTATTGAAGTTCATATATAGGCAGTTCAGGATACAGTGAGCACTCAAAAAAGCTTCGTTTCAGTTATATTTTCAGCCAGTCCATATCTTTCCGCGTGTAACCGCTAACGATGGTTCATGTCTAACCCACGGTCGTAGAAGAACAGGTCTGGACACTCGCCTGGAAACTTGACACCTTGTTGTTTGGCTGTAGTTCACCAAGTTACCGAGAATATTGTGTTATATTGGAGCTGCTGTTAGGGCGGTCGGACTCAAACTCCTCCCACTTTTTTCCAGTGTTCACATTATAAAGTAAATAAAGATTGCTGAAGCCATGCTTCATGATTGTGAGCTAACGAAGTATTTCATAAATTGAAAAAGAAAATGCGTTTTGATAAATAGTTTATCTCTATAACGTAAACACTGGAAAAAGTGTGAGGGAAGTGGGCGGAGTTTGAACTCGACCGCCCTGACTGCAGCGCCAATAAAACACAATATTCTCGGTAACTTGGTGAACTGCAGCCAAACAACAAGGAGGTCAAGTTTCCAGGCGAGTGTTCAGACCATGGAGGTATTAGTCCATGGAGTGGCATCTGCCGTACGTTTCAATGGTAATCGTGTGTACCCGATCATTTTCGAACATTTTCGAACTGCGCGTGCGCAGGACGTTATTTTTCATGAGTCGCCATATTTTGGGTGGCTAATCAATATCAGAAAGCAATGTAATTATTTAATTTTTTTTTACGAAAATTTGCGCAAATTCTCTATTTGAATCGAACACAACAGTTTACAATTGCTTCAGAAATATAAAAAATCCGAATTAACTCTCGCTGTGTGTATGTACTTTATAAACTTGATGAATTTAAATTAAAGTTTCTTACCTGTACAAAGATAATCCTCTGGAACGATCGAATCTGTTTGTAAGACCAAGAGCTGCACAAACTTTCACCATAATGTGTAGTTAACAAAAAACTAGAACATTTTCATTATCTCAATGCTATGTTTACATGTTTTTGTCACCACTAGCTCTTTCCTTGTCTTTAAACGTCGTCTGTTGGCTGGTTTCAAATTTGCTCAACGGGTTCCACTCCATAGACTAATACCTCCATGGTCCAGACCTGTTCTCCTACGACCGTGGTCTAACCTGTCTGGACACGTCACTATATTTTTAAGCGGATAATGCAAACTGTGCTGTCATTATAAGTCGCTACAGTTTGATTAAGAAAATACTAATTACATAAAATACAGTTATGTCGATTTCCGTTTATATTGTTTCTGCATTGTTGTGTATAAATAGGAAAACACGCGGAACTACATTGCTTAATTTCGTTGCCAACCAAACAAGCAGTCAGGCAAGTATACTTAATGTTGAATTATATGCAGTAACGGCTAGTGATTAAATTTTAGTGCTCACTTTATTCCGATCTACCTATACCAATGTAATACGCGTTAAGTAGTTTTTTTTAAATAAACGAAATAATTTCAGTTGCGGTGAAATGCATTTGAAGCTCAGGTACGGAGGTCACTTGAAAAGGTGACCTGGCTCCATCTTTACTTCAATAGAGAGTTCAGATATAATATTTGGAAACACTACAGTATATGCTTGCAAATTGCTAACCTTGCATAACGGACATTATTCAGTTTGTCCTGCGTCTCGACGAACATTCTTCAGCGGCGTGTTCCACAGCTCGTTGACAACAAAACATGTTGTATAGACGAGTAGAATGTGCCGTCACACGGGCATACATACAAGAAAACTTAAGATAAAGCATTGGTTTAATAATGGGATTGGTTCTTGCTATGTATAAATTTTTTTTTCGTACATTGTAGTTCGCTGCTCATTTAATTTATCAACACATTTTCAGTTTCGTAATGTGTATATTAATTTAATTTTTTTTATTATTTATTTAGCTTCCTAGTACGTTTTACGGATGGAAGGTTTAAAGCCGAAAATTAATTTTGCCTAGCTTATGTTTATTGTGTAGTTCACTGTTTCGTCCAATATTTGATGTAGTGAATTACAGTACCGCAGATGTTGATTGAAGTTTAGAGACTAATAAATCCATTGTGTTTTCAGGGGGGGTGGTATTTTGCATTTTCATGGCCTAAAGGACTTTAAAGTGGACCTTAAGGATGTTCAAGATTTAAAAACACTCAACAAAGTCATTTTGTCTTTTTTAAAAATTGACATAAATAACGTAAAATTTCGTCATTTTAGGATTTTTTAAATAGTACAAAGGAATTCTATTCTGTGTTTTTAAATCTTTTAGCACAGTGCCCATTATATCTAATTACAGTGTAAATTATTTCATTCGAGCAAGCCACTTGGTTTTCGTTGTATCTATGTTCCTGTAACTTGCAAATTGTGACTTTGACAAGTCGCTATGGGAAAACTATGAGAGATAAAATATTTCTACAATTAGAAAATATAGTCACAAGTAACGTCTATAAATCGAACACTATGCCAAGCAAATATAAAATTATGAATTTTTACCACTTGAACACCCTTAACTGTATTTTTTTAAGTCTGAGGCTCGGAAACGAGGAAGGCGATAAATCGAATATAACACGTCAAATATCTAATCACCTCTAGGCGCGATGTACTGAATTAGCATTAAGTGTTTTCGTGGAATGTGTTTTTCAACGGGAATTCAATCGATTGCCCTTATTATTTTATTTGTGGAAAGTATGTGGTAACGTCCAATGCAGGTTTCTATGATTTTGTTTCACCAATACGGTTGATGTTTTCTCGGCATAAATAACATAAAGAAGTCATTTTCTTTAGAGGAGCTTGGTAATCATGTTGTTAGTTTGCGGGCAGCATTTTTAAACCAATGGGACAAAGTTTGAAGTGAGTCGTCGTTTCGTAGATAAATGCGTAGGAAGAATTTTTAAAACTTACACAAGATAAAAATAATGTCAGTACCACGCTACAGCACAGATCGCGCGGCAGGTTCATTAATTCTTCAGAGACTTATGTAACGGATGTAACTATTCGTGTTTTTAAATGCGAAGACAATGAGGCGATAAGGGTCACACCTTCACGTTTTCAGTACACTTTTATTTTCGAATAGTAGCCAACGTAGCGAACGCATGCTGTTGGTTTTTGTGGTTTTACGAATTCGAGCGGTCTTTGTTGTATTTTGTATTCAAATAAAAATGCTGAAGTTAAAAATAACATCTTAAAAAATGCATTATATTTTTAAAAATATAACACATTTTATTTAGTGGTTTAATATGGGATACCGTGTAGTCTTCAACTAGACTTGCCAGATTTTCAGAACGTTGATAAGGGACACTTCGCAGCACTCTTTTTTTTTTTTTTTTTTGTATGTCAGAAGTGATATTTGCGAGACTGGCACGCAAACAAAATACTTTGGTATACTTTATCCATTCTAAGGTTGCCGCTAATTCATCCAAGTGAATGTCAACATTTTTTCACTGCGTAAATTTCATTTGAAACATTGAAAAATACTAGGTAACTATGCTACAGCACAGTCACAATGCGAGGAATCAAGATATAATTCTACTGCTTTGATTTATTTCGTTAGCAATTTTTATTTCTGCTGCAACCTTAGAGTGGACAGAGTATAATTAATACTAAGCCTTAAAATCAATATATTTTATTTACTTCATTAAGTAATGTAATTTAAATTAAAATATTAAACTCACGTTTTTTTTTAAATCACTGATTTGTAATTGAAGTTGCAGCACAAGTATCATATTTACAACTTTTATTTGCGTTTGTCAAGAAATCCACAATACACATCCTCGCATAGAGTACTGTGCGGTCGCGCGGTCACATACAGATAAAGTAAACATTCCACTACACAATATTAAATACGGGATTATTAACGTCCCGTACGTTGGCAATACGGGGCACTGATATTTGGTCTTGAATACGGGAAATTCCGTATAATACGGGACGTCTGGCAAGTCTACCTTCAACTTCGTTATTCACTGTGCATTCTTTCGTTTGGTTACGTGCGTTGGTTTTAGTGTCATCCTTAAAACCGTAACGTGCATGTTTAGAGTTTGACGAGATAATATGCAAAAGCTATGGGAGATAAAAAAAATTTCGTACGAGCAAAAATTCATTTTTTTTTTCGTCTAAAACGACAAAATAATACACGGTAAAAATATATGAATAAAAACATGGTGGCAAAAAATGATGTAGACCGTGATCTTAAACAATCACAGATAATAAATAGAGACATGCAAAATTCGCGTTATAATTTGGTAGCAGACTAAACTTCCATTTCCTATACATAACAGAGCATAATCTGCGATTAAATTGGCCACGAACTTTTATGTGTTGACATTTACGTGTGTTACGTCTTTACAGAGATTGGCCTCTCTACTGTGTAAGTACTCTCCGCGGCAAATCACGACAATATCGGCCAGCGGTGAGACGTCGAACGAGTCACTTGGAGACCAGTCAGCTGGCAGAAAATAACAACTTTTGCAGGTCACTACTAATAAAGAACGCCGATTCAATAGATAAATGTCTCTTCGTGGAATGTATTGTATTGTACTGAATATACAGCATTTACAATGCAGGCATTCCTCGACGAAGCTTAAACGGTGAGATATTGTCATGATGCATTTCTTAGTCGTAATTTAAATATATTGCAAAGAAGTTCTTCAGTGTCGTCAAAAATAAAGAAAATGTCCATTTGGACTAAATTCTCATTTAACTTGAATGCTAAAAACACCTACCCGTGTAGTTCTGTTTCCACAAACAACTCAGAGTTGTGTGTTGTAATTGCTAATAACCATGATTTTTTTAAATCGTGTAGGCGGGCCTCCGTGTATGAGCCCGGAATGTGCTACAGCGATTTGCGAATATTCTGTTCTTGTCGAAACTACTTAAAGTACTTTATATGTGTGTGTGTGTGCGTGTGTATATTTGTGGTTAAATTTTGCTTTACATGTTACTTGTGTCGTAGTTTTAACCAAGTTAGGATATCCGTTTCGTGAGCAGGTTAAAATTATTTTCAGTAAACGAGTGACAAAATAAAAACTAGTTTTACTTGGCAGTTTATCGTCATAGAGTTTACAAATGAGGACATCAGTATACTCGTATTCATAACGTAATTCTAACACCATCAATGTTATTGTCGGTTACAAAACTGTAATACTGGATAGTACCGTGTATCCAATTGCACCAACCTTTCATTAATAACTTAAAAACTTAGAATTTTTGGACATGTGTTTGTATAGACTTTTTTTCTAGTTTTGATGTAAGGAACCCGCCCTGCAAGTTCGTAGAAGTATTTCAGATACATCCTGTAGGCCTATATAGGAACACGGACTTCAAGTTTAAAAATTCAGTACGCTTTTTAATAACATCATTACCGGAGGTCTATAAAAAGGTCAAAATTGATTTTTCGTGCTGACGTATCTGGTAAAATGCCAACAAGATTCGTAAAAACTACCATACTTCCCACAAATAAAATCATTAAGGTCACATCGCTTGGAGTTCCATAGGAAAAAAAAAGATAGACCACCACACGCCAGTTGAGATGCTTGTACGTAGATGTGACTCTGTACTACATTAGCAATCTGTGGCACCCTTATCGCTCCATCGATTGTGAGCCTTACACATCCTTTGGATTTTTTTTTTTTTTAGCCTCTATATATTTGTCTCAAGGCTCTTTTTTATTCTATGCTAGTGTTGCCTTCTCTGGCTTCGGTTATCTCCTCTGGCTTTTTAGTGCGTCCTCTGACACTTTTATTGCATCCTTGGGCTCTTTTGTGCATCCTTTCGTTCTTTTTTTGTATTCCCATTGCTCTTTTTGCATACTCTGAATATTTTTACTCGGTCTCGTTTTTCGTTTTTTGACTTTCTTAATGTTATTTTTTTTTTTGCATCGTAGTTTTCTGTTTTGCATTTTCTGGCCCTTTATTCGTCATGGTTTTTATCCTCTGGATTTTTTTATCCCTTGGTTCTTTTTGCATGTTCGTGCCCTTTTCGTATCTTTTGGCTTTTCTTTTAATATTTTGGCTCTTTTTTGTTTTCAATTAATTTTTCTGCATTCTATGGCTCTTTTTGGCATTCTACGGCTCTTTTTTCAGCCTTTGTCTCTTTTTTGCATCCTCTGGTCCTTTTTGACTCGTATCGCCAATTTCGCCTGTACATATTTCATTCAACACCCTTTTTGTCTCCTCCTCTGGCTCGATTTTCCTCCTGTAGTATTTTTCGCCTCATCTAGTTAGTTATGCGCATCTACTGGCGTGTTCTTTATTTGGATCGTCTTTACTTCGTATTGGTTATATTGCTGTCTCTGGCTTTACTTCCTGTCACTCGTTTTGCTCTATTTTGTTCTATTATGTCTGACTTCTTTACTTTGTCCCTCTTACTTTCTTTTAATTGCCTCACTCCTTTTTCGTTTGTTATATTGTTTAGAACCTATCACATTCTTATCATTTTGGCTCTCTCTCTCCCTTTCTCTCTGTTCTGTCGTTCCTCTAGCTATAAGCTTCTCTCTACTGTCATGTTCTTCTATCTTCCTCTCTATTATCTCATTCCTCCCCTCTATTTCCTTCGTTTGTCTAGCTCTCCCTATTTCCTTGTACCTCTAGTTATGGTGCCACGTTTCTCTCGCCACTGCCCGGTGTCAAGCCCGTGCAAGTTGGGAACCCTGGCCTGCTGCGTGGTGTACCTCAATGTTACCAACACTGAACGCGTGTACGTGCCCTAGCATGAGTCTTGGGAAGCCCAGCGCTGTCGTTACATAGTGGAGGTTGTTGTCGTTAACGAGGATGCATTGTTAACTGAGGGCTGGGGGCTTCAGGGCCGCCTAATGACGCGCCTACGAGGACTGCGCCCGCCCTTCTACACTCCAAATTAACTTCATTGCGCGACCCTAGCCCTGGAATTACAACTATGGCCGTAATTTGGCGCCGTCTTCATAACGCCGCGTCGACAATGTGCCACCAGGGTATCAACTGTCAGGGGAGACCCTTCACTGCACAAGGTACAAAGAACCAAGTACAGTCACTGATTCTTGGTAAACACAATTCTGCAGCAACTTGTTCCAATTACTTACGTGCATACATCCAGCTCTGATTCGTAGTCATTGATTGGCTATTTACATTTTACAGCAAATCTCAGACGTGAGAGAGCGCAGTAATATTATTACGGTTGGTAGAGTCAAGAGAGAAATATATTTCCAGAAAGACGCCCTGCCAATAACAATGAAGCAAATCATGCAGAGTTGAGTGAGAGAGGTTTCGGTCAGCGCTCAACCTCGAGGCCTTCAGCACTGATGAGGTGTGACATGAGGTGAGTATGGAGCAGCGCCGGAATGAAAGGGCGGGGGAAACGGAAGATGTCCGAGGAAACCCGCCGACCAGCGGCATCATCCGGCACGATTCCTACATGCGAAAATCCGAGATCGACCCCGCCAGGAATCGAATCCGGTTCGCCGTGGTGGGAGGCGCATGGTCCGACAACATTCAGAGGTGCGCGTAATGCACTGAAAAAAGTTGGCGCAGAAACTTGTTCGTCAAAATCAGGTGTTCCGAACTTGCATGCACATCTGCAGTTCTGCTTCGTGGTCGGTGATTGGGTGTTTTTAATTCTCGCCGTCTCCCGGTTTCTACTCGCAAATCACAGACGAGTAATTTCTCAGGTACCTATTTCTGTTTGGCACGTTCAAATGAGCAACACTCCTGCACAAATACACTCTGCCAATAACCGTAAAGAAGATTTGCATATGTCCACGTATAAGCATTGGAGCAAGTAATAGCTAGAGACAGAAAAAAATTCGCGTGTTCACTGGCATGTAAGCTAGTTTCCAAGAATATATGTGAAACGCAGTATACCGCAGCTGTCCATTTGCTGTTAGTTAACACAGTGATATCGGCCTTCATTTAGTTGCGTTTTTGTTGTGGGTTCAGCGGCTTCCGGGAAATGTCACAAGAGTCTAGAGCCAATTGTGAAACTATCACGAACGTATAGTAGTTGCAATTATAGCTTGTTCCTTAACGAAAACCGGAAATTTTCAGGTCTCTTGTAATAGCAGAATTATTTTCACAAAAAATCAACGACTTTAACTATAAGATGTCAGTCGGTATACACGGTTTGTTTATGAATTTCGCAAGATAATTTCTTGCGCAAAATAAAGTAGGAAACTGACGGGAGGTACAAGCCTTGGAATGTTAAGAAATTAATTTATTGAAATTTTAAAAACGATGCTAAATCTCAATCACAATTTCCAATACAATTAAGTATTTTTGTTACGGAGAGCTTTATCCGTAGGTAGCCCTCTCCTGCGGCTTGGATCAGGCTATAAACTATAGCTAGAGACATGCAAAATTCGCGTTTTCATTTGGTATCAGACTAAACTTCACTTTCCTATACATAACAGAGCATAATCTGCGATTCAATTGGCCACGAACTTTTACGTACTTGCATTTACTTACGGTACGTATTTACAGAGATTGGCCTCTCTACCGTGTAAACATTCTCCGCGGCAAGTCACGACAATATCGGCCAGCGGAAGACGCCGAACAGGCATATAGTCACTTGGAGCCTAGTCAGCTGTCAGAAAATAACGCGAATTTTGCATGTCTCTAACTATTGCACGTGGTATTGACATGCATGCAGGAGTCAACCAACAGGAGAATATTCCTATTCGAAGTCGCCTTAAGTTGGACGACTGGGCTAACGTATTTTGTGCGTTCAGGACCTAGAAGTGGAGAAGCGATAGGGACGACACATCACGGGTATCACTACTCACACACAGCCCCTAGGCGCAAGTCACTGGCGCCTATATTAGACTTTAAGAGGGCGTGGTACATATTTCAACACTGAAAGAAAAGAGTATAGTTGCAGGTACCATACTTCTGTTAAATTAAGGACAACAAAACAGTTTGGTTGTTGGTACTACTCTGGATAGTTCCTTCAACAATCTGTTATGTAAGAGAAACAAAGAGTCTTGTAGCTATTACAAACCAGATGGTAACTTCTACAAATGAGATTGTTGAAGGAACTGTCCAGAGTTGTACCGACATCTAAACTGTTTCGTTGTCCCTATTTTAACACAACTATGGAACCTGCGACTATACTCTTTTTTTCAGTGAACGATAAAAGCATTAATCTATAACTGTAGGTTTCTTGAAGCCAATTAGCGAAAATCAAATAATACCAATCCTAGACAATAGTTTTAGCCAACGTTTTAAACAAAACTGTTTCCAGTGTTACGAACTTCTGAGGCACAATCTCTGACGCCGGAACCTCGTGCATTTAACTGCGGCGCAAGAGATCACGCGTAACGAATTAGTAATTCTGGATAAATATTTACTCATACTGTGGCAAATACCATTATCTAGGATTGTCATTCAGTATTTTGTCCACATTGGCTTCGAAAAGAGCGTACAAATCAATTTATGTTTTCAGCGCTTAGTTGTCTACCACACACTCTTACGTAGTGACCCTATTATTCTATGGCGTATTATTAAATACTTAGGTACCCACTTCAATACCTTTTAAAATATTCTGTTCCAAGATTTACTTACCTCAAAAGGACCACCAAAATTCACATTTTTGGCCTCTAAAAAACTTTAAAGACTAGTGGTGAACTTGTAAAGGGTATACTGCCCGGCGCCAGCTTTGAATCCCTGGCGTGTATGTATTTGTCTTCGTAAGCTTGATGTACACTACAGTAACGCAGTATCAAACACGCCCTAACTTGCCACGTTAATACGGCTAGCATGTGCGTCGCTTGATATTGGGCCTCGTTGTGTTTATATATATATATATTTACGGTTGAAAAACGCACACCCACCAGGGACTCAGAGCTGGCGCGCGAACTCTACACATTTGTAAGCTTCTTATAAATGCTATTCCTAAGCATATACCACATACGCGCGTTGAGCAGTTTCCGAATAATCTGTCAACAGCCGTGGCTCTGCGTACCACGTGGTTGCCTGTGTAGCCGGCTACCTTAATAGAGGGTTGGTTTCTTTCCTCTTGAATGCTACTGACTGGAGATAATACCAACCTCTACCAGTCGGAGGGTTCCACATACCCCTTAGAGTTGTATAAAGTTACTGCTAGAGATGACGGTATATCGGAAGGGCCCGGTAGTTTTCACGAAAATGTTTTTGCAATACTTTGTTTCAGTGTTTCACGTGCGCAACTGCATGTCTGCTTCGTGGGCACTGATTGGATGCCGTAACACACAACGTCTGGGGGTCAAACCCGCAAATCACAGACGTGTTGTGCCACAGTTATCCATGTACTGATTGGCGCAGTCAAATGAATAACAACTCTGCACAAATCACTGCCAATAATCATGAAGTTGAGCTGCAGGTGTGCACGTAAGGCATTGAAACAAAGTGGGGCAAAAATCTTTGCTTGAAAACTACCGGGCCCTATATATAGGGCTAGGAAAAATTCGAGAGTTCAATGACCTGCATGCTAGAATCCAATGTCCTATATATACTCAAGCCCCGTCTATTAGTTCATTGTCTGTTGTCTGAATGAGTAGCAGGTAATAGACAAATGGTAGGGCTTCGGTATATACAATATAATGGATTCTAGCATGTTGATCGTTGAACTAGCGGAATATTCCTAGCCCTACATATATATCGCCAAAATGTTTTGTGCTAAAATACCCTTGGAAATTCTGTAGCTAATTGTAACACATATTATTGGGTGATGTACGTCTGCCACAACGTAGCTTTCTGCAGACCAGTAACAGGTGTCAATATTACAATAGCGGGATTCTTATTGGCTTAGTCAAGTAGGGCAACAGCTTCACATGTGAGTGAAAGCTAGTAATCTTCTGGTAAGCTGAACGTGCGTTGAAATCCAGCAAACAGTCAAGTTGTCCAGCGATAAACCATCATTATAACCAGTGATTTTTGGTGAAAAGAATTCTGCAACAACTTGTTTCAATACCTTACGTGCACACCTGCAACTCTGGTCCGTGATTACTGGCAGAATATAATAGGACATAGGTGTGGCTCATTTGACTGCACCAACCAGAACGGTATTACCGCGGCACCACACGTCCTTGAGACGCCGAGAGTTAAAAACTTGCAATAATTGACCATGAATCAGAGGAAAAGGTGTTCACATAAGGCACTGAATCAAACTGTTGCAGAATTCTTTCCACCAAAATTCACTGGATCCAACCATCATCTCTAGTAATTGTTAGAGACCTGGATGTGTTGCCAATTCTTCTGAGAAGATTTCAAACTCCTGCACGTGTTAATTACTGTATAAATTGGACCACTGACTCTTCCTTAAAAGAATTTGAACCAGTAGCATACCTTCACTGAAACACGGACTCCCGCGCTACCTTGTCAGATGTATAACTAGCCACTCACTGGAGTAGCAAACTATGTACAAGAAGCTGAGGACATAGTTTATACAGTACTGTGGAGTCTAGCCTGCTCGTCGTTGAACCCGCGAAAATCCCGGTCTCCAATCTTTGTTAAGTAACGCTTCCTGTGGAACACATCCACGCTCTGCCAATATTCCATTCAATTATACATATTTCAGTGATAAAATATTACGAAAAACATCCCTCTTATTGCATACAACTTACTTTCTTACCGTCAACATGTTTAGGCCGTGTAACAGACAGACATATTGTTTCCAAAGTGGGGTGAGAGGGTCTTAGGACCCTTTAAGGCTCAGTTTCAGTCGCCATATCGACTTTCATTATTTTTCGCTTTATTGGAACTCTGAGAAGATAAATGTTAAATCGGCGACTATACCGCAAATTCTATTTACCTTGAGCTGCAATACAAGCATAGCAATATAGCTAGTAATGTATAGTTAGGTCGCAATTTGTTGGTAAAATTATGAATATAAAAATATTTGCCACACATATTGCGGCGTAATTATATGTTAACAGCTAAATCGCAAGGTCTGTACTGTAGCAAAATGTAGATAAAATTTGAGATATAATCGCATATTTAACATTTTTCTTATTCGAATTCCAAAAAAAAAAAAACGAAAAATAAAAAAATTCAATATCGTGACTTAAACCTAGTCTTGACAACGAGGTCTTAAGAGCCCATGTCACTTATTACATTGGATTTTTCTTATTTCCTTCCTGATAAAAAATTTGCCAATATTTAACTGAAAATATTTCAATAGGGACGTAGCTAATTACTTTACCTGTAATTACTTACATTATATTCCAAAAATTAAGGCGTAACCATGAAATAATTCAGCTAATTAAATTTTTAAGACAAAAATTCTGTCTCGCCAAAAAATAAACACTAAATAACTTCCAGTACCGATTTCATCCAAAAATACACAAATGTAATGTTTCTATAAAGAAATGTTGTCGGTTATTCATCGTAGCCTTTCATTTATTTATATAACAAAAACGTATATTATTAACAAAATAAGTGATGCAGTCTCTTAAGAGAGGACGAGTGTGAAGTGAAGAGACAATTTAAGAACCATGCCGAACCAGGAATCGTAACCAGGACCTGTATCACCGTAGACCAGCGCTTAGCTGACTGCGCTATGGAGGAAGGCGAATCAATGCCATGGAGTTCACGCGGACTACAGCAGTTTTCATCACCTTGTTTTAATTTTTTATTTGTACCAGGTATTTTTTTCTTATTTTAGACACAAAATGTGACAAAATTTGGCTCTTCTGATTTTTTTTTTTTTTATTTCTCATAGTTTTCTTGTAATAGCTTGTTATAGTCAAAATTTTCATGTTTTCGTTTTAAGGACTACACTAAAACCAGCTGACATAACAAACTGAAAAAATTCACGGTGGATGAAGACGTCGCAGGCTACGTCACGTCCATAAAAAACATAGAATAACATTGTTTTGCATATAAATTAAAATGCTAAAATTTTAAAAATTCAATTATTTTTTTAAATATAAAATGTTGTATTTTGTGGTTAAATATAGCTGAATTTGTAGCCTACAACATTTGAATTTTCAACTTTTTTCTTGTGCTTTGGCGAATTTTTAAAAATCCAAAACATTACGCGTGGGCTGCCAAATGCTTTGTTGCGTAGCTCTTGGAATGTTAGTTAACGGTGAATTAGTTCATTTAGGTAAGTCAATTGGTGTTTACTATTTGCATGGTAGCAGAACATGTAAATTTTGTCTTTGATGCACCGTTATGAGAAAACTATGCGAGCTTAAATTGTTTCGTAAGAGGAAACTGTACTCACAAGTATCGTCTGATGACGGGAACAGATTCCAGTTCCCGAAACGTCGTTCATACTGGCTGTTTGGAAAACTACTGTGTTTTATTTCGTCTCATCGTTTGTGATGTCTGTCGTTTTTTCTGTTTGTGTCCGACATCTTTGTGTTTTGTTTAGTCTCATCGTTGTGTCGTTTGCTGTAATTCTGTTTGTGTTGTTGTTTCGACTCATCGTTGTGTCGCATGTCAACCTAGGTTTTTTCTGTTTGTTTCCTTGTTTTTATCTGACCAGATTGCAGTTTTGGAATTTCATGTTGTGTATGTATCCTGATGACTAAAGCATACTCTGCTTATTTATGTTTTCTTGTCTTATTTTTACTTTTAGTTTTCTTGTGACAGTCATTTATTTCGCAATGGAATATGTCCATACAAACAAATCCAGTCATGCACTCCCATTGCACAGTTCTTTCAAAGATCATCGTCTATAAAACTAGCACTATTTCAGAGAAATATAAAATTATGATTTTATCGCACTTGAACACCCTTAACAGGTATGTTTCGTGTGCTGCTGCCTAGCAATGACGTAGGTACCGGAAGCGTTCGTTGCATCTACGACCCGAGATTCAATGTTGTGGTAGTTTGGATACCAGCGTCGCTTGCATTTATTCTTGAATCTATATAGCAATAGCACCAAACACATAAGCAGCACACTCCAGTGAGATTTAATTATATTCGGAGGAGTTTTACTACTTGAGCGATGGAATAATAGTAGATGCATGCCCCCCCCCCCCTTTTTTTTATTCCCCTTTTTTCAGGATGGATGTCCGCACAACATTTTAATTTTTAAATAGTGTTTATAACTGTACAAGTATGGTTCTTTCTATAGATATACACAGCGACTATTTTTTACAGTTATTAAATATAGTATTTATGTTGTGGCATATAAAAACCCAAATTTTCATAAATCGTTTTTTATATAAGAAACTTAAATAAACTACCTTTCAGAAATTAAATAATTCACGCTGAAGAACAGTGTCACAGGTTACTTCAATATATGTTTAAAATACTTCATTGAAATTATTTGTACTTTTTAAAATTTTTAGGGAATTTACTATTTTAGAATGTTTATCATGTGATTTTAAAGTTAAAGTTTGAAAGGCTCGTTACCTTTTATTCTTTTTCATTGTTCCGATTACACAGAACGTGAAGTGGTCTATTTATACGACATATACTACACGCAAATAAAACTACAGGTTCACGACTTAGAGGTCCTTACGTATACAAAATAGTTATTGGCCAATTTGACGCTCATAGAACACTACTCAATTTACCACGAACAGCCCATAGCATTTGTATGAATGTGAACGTGTAACCATAATAAAATGTTCACGAAACGACGTGAGCTCTCGTTGATTGCTTGCGCTGACGTAAATGTTATTCAGAGAAAGTAAGTGGTTGGTATTACCTATAAGTAGAGCCACTGATTTTTGGTGAAAAGAATTCTGCAACGACTTGTTTCAATGCCTTACGTGCACACCGGCAACTATGGTTCGTGGTTATTGGCAGAATATAATAGGGCAGAGGCGTGGCTCATTTGACTACACCAACCAGAACAATGTTACCGCGACACCACACGTCCGTGATTTGCAGGTAGGACCCCGAGACGATGAAAGTTACAAACTTCCAATCACTGACCATGAAACAGAGAAACATATGTTCACATAAGGTATTGAAAAAAATTGTTGCAGAAATCTTTTCACCAAAAATCAGTGGCTCTACCTATAAGCCGCGGATAATACCTCCTGCGAGGTAGTTTATGCACAGATGATCGTATTTCCTGGCTGATGGTAGTTGCTGAACGTAATGCGAGGTGTGGTTGTCTTGTAAACACTGTTAATAGTTCATGTTACGCCTCTTGCCCTCTCCCCCCCCCTTCTTCATAAAAAATAAACCCAATAATTCTGAGAGGCTGCACGGATCACGATAACAAATACTATTTTCTAATTTAATGGTTCCTTATGTTCACTGTTTTGCAAGAACCCCGTCTGAACTTAAGACGATGCTCCCCTTGCTGTTTTGTTTAAAATTATTTTCAAGTTTTTAGCTAAATACATGATTAACGAAATTTTTAGCCAAATCATTCAGCCATTATGGTGAAAACCATGGTTACATACTCTCATTTAACCTTAAAAAAATAATATCTCGCAAAATTAGTAGAAAACGGGGAAATGTGGGTACGTGGGTCGTTGCTGTGGGGGCGTATATCATTTCTTTGAGGTTCATGCGTCATTGCTGTTGGGATATATCGTTGCTGATGTGTGTGGTGGGTCCTTGCTGTGAGGCATATATCATTGCTGTGGGGTGTATTGGTCGTTTATGTGGGGATATATACTTGCTGTGGGGTGCATGGCCGTTGCTGTGGGGTGCATGGGTCGTTACTGTGGGGGTATATCATTGCTGTGGGGTGTCTGTGTCTTTGCTGTGGGGCGCGAGAGTCGTTGTGGAGTGTGTGGGTTGTTGCTATGGGGAGTACATCGTTGCTATGGGGAGTATGGGTCGTTGCCGTTGAGTGCTTATATGCTGTTCCAGTAGCATTCGTTGGTTCTTATAATAGCATTCGTTGGTTCTTGCTATAGTATTATTGGGCTTTGCTTTATTATGCATAGATTGTTGCCTTTGTGTGCGTAGATTGTTACCTTTCTATGCATAGATTGTTGCCTTTCTGTGCATAGATTGTTGCCTTTCTGTGCATAGATTATTGCCTTTGTGTGCATAGTTTGTTGCATTTGTGTGCATAGTTTGTTGCCTTTGTGTGCATATATTGTTGCCTTTGTGTACATAGATTGTTGCCATTGTGTGCATAAATTGCTGTCTTTGTGTGCATAGATTATTGCCTTTGTGTGCATAGATTATTGCCTTTGTGTGCATATCTAGTTGCCTTTGTGTGCATAGATTGTTGCCTTTGTGTGCATAGATTGTTGCCTTTGTGTGCATAGATTGTTGCCCTTGTGTGCATAGATTGTTGCCCTTGTGTGCATAGATTGTTGCCTTTGTGTGCATAGATTGTTGCCTTTGTGTGCATAGATTGTTG